>APFE031266075.1:0-26891 GCA_000404065.3 Pinus taeda
TCTTAGTTTCATTTTATGCAATTTAGATATCAGATTACTCAATTTGTTTATGATTATCTCCTATAGCCAGAGCGAGTCAAATGGTGAGGGGTCAGAATATGAGTTGATGTAATATGATTTAGTTTACTTTGCTTACAGTTTTTTAATTGCTTTGAGTTCAATTTTATTTTTATACAACGGCAAGGATACTCGGTTTCATAATCACTAGCTCATTGTTTAGTTTAATTATAATTTAGGCATATTTTTATTTTTCTCTTAGTAATTGATTTCATCATTGCAAGTTTGGAAACCTTTTTGAAAACTTTGAAGTTTGGAAATTATTTTAAAGGTCATCATTACCTTGAACACTTATATCCATACTTGATTTTTAGAATTGCCATCTCACATTAGGGAATCAACAAGAAGATAAACCCAAAAACAAAACAAAAATAAAAAACGACAAAGAAGTAAGAAATCAGTTATCTTGCATATATAGTGCACTTCACTTCAGTAGTTTACGACTCACGGATTGACAATTTATATAGCAATTTAGGACACACTAAATTGACCAAACAATATCATTGTGTATTGTTACTTTTCAGTTGATCGGTAGAATTAGAATTCTATATGAACTCGTGTTATTGTGTTTAAGTTCCTCAGTCACTGTGTCTTATGATAAATTGAATATTTTAGAAGTACAGTGTTTTAGGTTAGCTAAATTTTTAATTCCTTAGTGAAGTGCTAAACGTGGCGGAAGTGTTAAAGTCATAGTGGAAGGAGGAAAAGATCAGATAAATTGTGAATACACTAGAGAAGCCTAGAGCCGTCTAATTGATAGAACCATTAGATCAATGGTAATCGCGTGCAAGTTAGGGTCGAGGTTTAACCCAAAACCGGACGAAATATTTTATTAAACTAGATTAATAATACAGTTGATTTTGGTCATCCAATTAGAGGAGCGAGATCCAATGAATATCACGTGGAAAAGTTAACGGAGGTTAATAAAATTTTCAGACTCGATGAGAAATTGAAGTGTGGCTTAATTCCATTGAAGTCCGGACAATTGTAGTCGTCCGATGGGGAGGTCGTGATCCAATGGTGGTCATGCAGTAAAGGTCTACGAGGTTTAATTCGGATTGTGGACCTAAGGAGCTTTATCAATGGAAACATTATTTTCTCTCAGTTCTTATAAGTGGAGTTTCTGGTAATTTTTAGGTAATATTAGTATTTTGGTTGCTTTTAGAGAAATAGTTAAATTTGGAGGTGGATGACTGAAACTCCAAGGGAATTTGGAGAAGAACTTCCAGCTGCACTTGAGGATATCAATTCAAGATTTAAACGATTATCCATTACACCTACACCGAGGCCACCAGTTGTGGTATTAGAGGAGCTTATTGATATTGAATAGGATCTCAAGGATTAGAAAAAGAAATCCAATATGGCCTTCAAAGTTGGTGGAAGAGGTGGTGGTTGAAGAAGGGGAAGACCAGTTGCAAATGTTGAAGTGCTCGAAGCTAGGCAACAAATGCAAGCTAAATTAGAAGCAATGTAAATGGGAAGAGATACAGATGCTTGAGATGTTAGTGAACTTGAAGATGACACTACAGAACAAGAGGAACCTACAAATGCATGAGATTCTTTAAGTCAGTATTGAGGTCCACATCTAAGCCCAGACTGGAAGTTTCAATTTATATAGGAAGCTTAAGCCCTGAGGAATTGATAGATTGGATAAATGACATAGAGAAATTCTTCGATTATGAAGAAACAAAAGAGGGAAAAAAAGTGAAGTGTGTTGTCACCAAATTGAAAGAACATGTAACACTTTGGTGGAATGCAGTGCAGGTAGAAGGAAGAAGACTTGGCAAACAACCAATAAAGAATTGGAATAGGATGGTGGCAAAACTGAAAATTAAGTTATTGCCAAGTGATTATGAGCATACATTGTTTATACAAATGCAAAATCTTAGACAGAGGTCTATGACAGTAAAGGAATACACAGAGGAATTCTACAAAGTAAGCATAAGAGAAAGACAAATCCAAGATACAGATGAGAAGGTTGCCAGATATGTAAATGGACTCAGAATGGAGCTCCAAGATGAAATAAGTGTACTGTCTCCTAAACTAGTAGAAGAGGCCTATGAGATAGTATGGAAGGCCGAAGAGAAACTCATGAGGAAGCAATCTACCAAGAATAGAGGTAATTTCTGAGGAAGGGGAAGTCAAGGTGGTAGAGGGAGATCTACAACAGCTAGAGATAGAGCTAACAACAACTGAAGTTAGCATGCACCCATAGGAGGTGATGCAAGGGCAAGAGGGAGTTTTTCTAGAGGAAGAGGAGGCAGAGGCAAAGGAAGAGAAGTGAGATGTTACATATGTAACAAGCCAGGACACAAAACTTATGAGTGCCTAGAAAACATAGGAACAAATCATAGGAAAAACATTGTTGCTAAGACTGAAGAGGAAACAACAAAGATAATAGAAGAAGAAAATGTACTAGAGAAAGTAGAGTCTTTGGTATTTAACAAAGTTTTACTAAAGCAAGCTAAGGAAATTGTTGAACCAGAACAAAGAAAGACCTTGTGCAGGACTCTCTGCAAGGTTCAAGGGCAGTATTGTTAGATGATAATTGATAGTGGTAGTACATATAATTTAGTTTCCACAAAATTGGTGGAGAAGTTGAATTTGAAATCCAAGAAACACCAAACACCTTACAAGGTGTGATGGATTCAAAAGGGGTATCAGTTAATAGTGAATGAGCAATGTGAAGTAGAGTTGCAGTTGGAAAATACAGAGACAAAATTTTGTGTGATGTGATGCATGTGGATGTGTTCACATATTGTTGGGAAGATCTTGGCAATATGACAAAGGAGCTATGCATGATGGAAAGAGGAACACATACAAATTTAGCAAAAATCGTGTTAATCATACATTGCTTCCTGTGGAGGAAGAAAATGCATCAAGGAAACCTGATCCAAAGACCCTTTTGTTGAGTGGAAAGGAGTACTTGCAGTGAATGGAAGAGGATGAGGTAAATTTTGCGTTGATTTTCAAGCCCAAGGTAATAATTACTTCCACCGAAGTTTTTGATTTACAAATTGAAATTCAAGAGATACTAGACAAATATTGTGATATCACTGTAGATGATTTTCCTGATGAATTACCACCCACTAAAAAAATCAGTCATCACATAGATTTGATTTTAGGAGCAAATCTATCTAATAAAGCAGCTTACAGGATGACCCCCACAGAGTTTGAAGAAATCAGGAAATAGGTTCAGGAACTGTTAGACAAGGGACTAGTTAGAGAGAGTTTGAGTCCTTGTGTAGTGCCGAAATTGTTGAGCCCAAAGAAAGATGGAGGCTCGAGAATGTGCAGTGATTCAAAAGAAATCAATAAGATAACAATCATGTACACATTTCCTTTACCTAGAATTGAAGATTTGATGGATTGTTTGAGTGGGGCTAGATATTTTACAAAGTAAGACTTAAAAAGTGGTTATCATCAAATCAAAATTAGAGAGGGAGATGAGTGGAAAATTTCTTTTAAGACCAATGAAGGATTGTATGAATGGATGGTAATGCATTTTGGGTTGTCAAATGATCCTAGTACATTTATGAGGCTCATGAACGAAGTTTTGAAAGAATTTATTGGTAAATTTGTGATAGTATATCTTGACGACATATTAATTTACAGTAAATCAAAAGAGGAACATGTGAGACATCTAAATTATGTCTTACAGAGGCTACAACAAGAGAAGTTATTGTTAAATTTAAAGAAATGTTCATTAATGAAAGAGGAGTTGGTGTATTTGGGTTTTTCTCCTTCCGTTGATGGGCTAAAGATGGATTGAGAGAAGATCAAGGCTCTCACAAAGTGGCCTTCACCAAAAAGTGTCTTTGAGGTAAGAATTTTCATGGTCTTGGTAGCGTTTATAGGAAATTCATAAGGAATTTTAGTAAGATCAATGCTTGAATTATTGACACTATAAGGAAGGATAGACAACCATTTACATGGACTGTTGAAGCAGAAATGAACTTCAAGCTCTTGAAGAGGAAAATTACTGAGAAACCTATTTTTATTTTCCCTTATTTTAATACACCTTTTCAAGTGAATTATGATGCTAGTGGATAAGCCATTGGAGCTATTTTGATTCAGGAAGACAAACCTATAGCGTATTTTAGTGAAAAGTTGAATGAGTCAAAGAAGAAATATTCTTCTTATGATAAGGAGTTCTATGCAATAGTGCAGTCTTTGAAGAAGTGGAGACATTATTTGATGTCTAAAGAGTTCATATTGTATTGAGATAACCATGCCTTGCAGTACATTATGCAACAACCAAAGATTAACCAGAAGCATGCAAAATGGGTAGACTACATTCAAGGTTTCAGTTTTATGTTAAAACATATAACTGATCAATCAAACAAGGTAGCATATGCCTTAAGTAGGAAAAGTATTTTAGTGCTAGAAAGTCAAATTCAAGTGTTGGGTTTTGATTTTCTTAAAGAATTATATGAAAAAGATCTAGATTTTAAAGAGGCATTTGAAGTTTGTAGAAACCCTTTTTTGTTAGACAGAAGCAAGTGGGATATTATGTAAAAGGGATCAATTGTGCATACCAAATTTTTCTATGAGAGAAAAATTGATCAAGAAGAAACATAGTGGTGGACTTGGGGAACATTTTGGTGCAGACAAGACTTATGAGCAGTTGAACTGGTTTTATTTTTGGCCGAAGATGAGAGCTGAAGTGGAAATGTATGTGAAGAATTGTAAATTTTGTTAGTATGCAAAAGGAAAGAGCCAAAACACACGTTTGTATGTTCCATTACCTATTCCAGATAGGCCTTGGGATATGGTAAGTATGGATTTTGTTTTGGGTTTACCAAAAACTCAAAGGGGAAATGATTCAATTTATGTAGTGCTTGACAAATTTTAAAAAATGGCACATTTTACTCCATGTAATAAAATGAGTGATGCTACTCATGTTGCTAACTTGTTTTTTAAAGAGATTGTAAGGTTGCATGGGTTACCAAAGAGCATTGTTTGAGATAGAGATAGTAGATTTGTTGGACATTTCTGGAGGACCTTGTGGAGGAAACTTGATACTAAACTAAGTTTCAGTTCTGCATATCATCCTCACAATGATGGACAAACTTAAGTTGTGAACAGAATCTTGGGTAATCTTTTGAGAAGCCTTGCAGGTGAACATCCAAAATAGCGGAATCAAGTATTGGCATAAGCTGAATATGCTTATAATCATTCTCCTAAGAGGAGTACATGGTAGAGTCCATTCCATATAGTTTACGGAATGCACCCAAGAGGAGTATTTGAATTGAGAGATTTGGGTAAAGATAAAATGAGGAGTGCTCAAGGAGAAGACTTTGCTTCATGATTCAAGCAGTACATGAACGGGTAAAACAACAGCTACATGACAATAACATAAAGTACAGGAATAGAGCAGACTTGAAGAAAAGGGAAATAAATTTTGAGGTTGGAGATTTGGTTTTGGCACATTTAAGGAAAGAAGGATTTCTAGAAAGGGAGTATAACAAATTAAAATTCAAGAAGATGTGACCATGCAGAGTTTTAAGGAAATTTTCAGCAAATGCATATGAAATTGAATTACCCCCTCGAATTGGAATATCCCAATTTTTTATGTTGTTGATTTGTACAGGTATGAAAAGGGATAGGGAGATGACACAATAAAAGATAAGGAAGAACAAGAGGTGGATTGGGTAAAGAAATTACTTATGGCAAAGGCATTGCAACCACAGAATATATTGGAAAAGAGAGTGTTTAATAAAACAAGGGAACATGAGTATTTTTAGTACTTGGTCAAATGGATGGATCAACCAATTGTTGACGCTACCTGGGTAACAGAAACCATGTTACAGAAGTTGGGTCATTCTGTAGAAGAGCTCATGGATAGGAGCCCATGAAGAATTTTGTCCTCAGGAGCCTGATGTAGGAGCACGAGGCTTAAATTAAAAAGGCTTCATTTTATTCCAAAAATCCAAAAACAATTTACAAGCAAAGGAGTGGGATCCTTTAGCTATCAATTTACAATGTTTTCTAGATAGGAATTAAGTTAGAATATAGTTATTGAGTGATTTTGTAATTAATCCAAGCAGTTAAGAGTTAGTTGAGTTTCTCGAGGAGAATATCAAGAAATTTAGGTAATTATCTAGGATTAGATAGATTCGATCCATAGATTGAGGATCAGATTGTTGGATGTAAAGTATTTATGTATGTTTTGGACAATTGTAAGAGGATTTGGCTGGATTTGAATTAGACCCTAAAAGGATTGAAATACTTCTGTATCTATGTGTATTCTTTCATAATGGTCAATCCCGGAGGGTGGAGTTCCTTCAAAATATCATTTTGTATTGTTAATTTTCAGTTGGTCGATAGAATTAGAATTATATATGAACTGGTGTTATTACGTTAAGTTCCTTGCTGACTGTGTCTTAAGATAAATTGAATAATTTAGACGTACAATGTTTTAGGTTAGCTAAATTTTGAATTCCTTAAAGAAGAGCTAAACCTGGTGGAAGCGCCAAAGTCATAGTGGAAGGAAGAAAAGGTCGGAAAAATTGTGAATACACGAGAGAAGCCTAGAGCTGTCCGATTAATAAAACCGCTAGATCAATAGTAGTTGAGTGTAGGTTAGGGTCCAGGTTTAACCCAAACTGGACTCGATATTTTATTAAACTAGGTTAGTAGTACAGTTGACTTGGGTCGTCCGATTAGAACGTCTACATATAAAGAAATCAAAACAATCATTCCCACTTTTGATTTCTTTATATGTAGATGATCTAATCATTATAGGGAATGTTGATAATCTCATTAAAGAAATAAAGGAGCACATGTCACAAGTCTTTGATATGAAAGAACTTAGAGAGTTACATTAATCTTCGGGTCTTGAAGTCTTGAGGGATTCTGGACAAACTTTTATGTCACACAGTAAGTATGTCAGGAGCTTACTCGAAAAGTTCAGAATGGATCAGTGCAAAGCTGCAGGAGTACCTTTACAATATAATATAAAACTTCATAATGATGATGGATCTACGGAGGGAGATGTGAATTTGTATAGAGAACTAGTTGGGAGTTTAATCTAGTTGACTACAACTAGGATAGATTGGGCTTATGTAGTGAGTGCATTGATTCAATTTATGTCAAAGCCCCTCAAGAGCCATTCTCTTGCACCAAAAGGTGTTTTAAGGTATCTCCATGGAACCTTAGAATATGGTATTGGTTACACTGATTCAACTGATGTTAAATTGAGGTGTAGATAACAAAAGATCCATTGGGCTCAAAATGTAGATGACAAACGATCCATAACAAGCTATGCATTTAACATTAGATGAGGGGTCATTACATGGAGTAGCAAAAAGATGAAATCCATACACAGTTTCATTTTCTCGGGGGAGAAAGTTCAGCAAAAGAAATCTATATCAAGTATTGTAATAGTTATGACAATGCTCATGATATTTTTACCAAACATCTTGGTAGAATCAAGTTTTAATTGTTTAGAGAAGTGTTAGGCATATGTATTAATCCATTTCTCCATTAAGGGGGAGTGTTGATATTAATGATGAAATGTATTAATGGAGTGACCATTTAACATAACCTTAGATTAGGAGTTTGTTCCTCATTTATAGGGTGTTGTTTCAACTTCCTTATTATGTGTAAATTATAAATCTTTCATGTAATAATTGTAATGGCAGAGTGTGTTTTCTAGAGCCAATATCTACATGTTGTTCCATGTTAGGACTCTGAATTGTCTATTTTTGATCCTACATTTTGTTATGATATTACTCTTTTTAACCTATGAATCGAAACCCTTGATATCATTTTTGACCTCATCATCCCAAGGTATGAAGTAACTCTCCTCATTCGCTATATGATTAATTATTCAACACATATTCATGCTATCGTTACAATTAATATTTGGAAATTAGCTAAGTCACTTACAGTTGATTGGAATTGTTCAAAGTCCATAGAATCATGGTTCACGGTTGCTGCAACACCAGGAACAGCAACTGTGCAGTTGCTGCAACACCAGAAGCAGCAACTAACTAAAGCAGGAAATGTCTTAATTCGCAACAGCAACTATCTGAAGCTGGCAGGACTATACTCGGTCGATGATGATAAAGCATGATCAAGTCAATCAAGCCACAGATGCGGGAACACCAGGAATAGCATGAAGTATTTTAAGGGACGGTTAAGATGTGCCGAATCACCATCAACAGCAGAATAACCGAGGATATCATGAGGAATCTGAGGAAATAGACGAAGACCATCCATTTTGCAACAGCGGAAAGAACCGATTAACCAAGGATGATAAAAATGTATATTGTTGTAACAGTATGCTATAACAGGAATCAATTTCCTATTTTTGTACAGAAGAATTAAACTGTAGGACAATCTATTGTAATAGATGTCTCCTCTCTAAAGAGGAGACATCTGCAGTTGAAACACTAGCATGTGTGATACCGAATTATTGTAGTGCTGAAGGTCGGAACCTCTGTTGTAATTGAACTCTTGGTAGATGAATAAAGTTTTGTTCTGATAATTTTGATTTAATATTTGTGTGCAGGCGAATCTTGTGAGAGGGACAGGGCCCACCTTCTTCACAAGATTCACCCATTCCTTTCCTGTTAAGTGTGTGTTAATTTTGTATGTGTTTAGCCTTGCTTCTGATATTTCCCTTTTGCTGATACGATGTTCCTTTAATCGATTGGAACTGTGAGAAGTGTGTCACCGGTGAATAGGATTCTGGTGTGTATTGGCGACTAGTCACAGAGGCAGGTGTTTGGCGTCCTTATTCTGAGGACAGGGTCCTGGTCCTCTATTACAAACAACCATCATTTTTCTACAGATTTGTTACCTTTACTTAATTTCATTTCATTTCTGCAATAGTTTAAGACTATTGTAACACAGAGTAAGTGTTTGATAGGAATTAGATTTGTTGTACTACAGATTTTAATGCTTTTGAAATTAAAGTGCACACAACACGAGGTCACCTTTGAAATAAAAGGACTTTCCTGGGTTGACAAAATAATGTGGTACTCGACTGTTAATCAATAACAATTCGAGTGACCAACATTTTGGCACCGTTGCAGGGGAAGGCAATTAAATTTTTTTAAGGCATTAATGATTTTTCTTCAGAATAACAGGTGCACGAGAGGACGCAAGAAAGCTAACTTCACAGGAGGCGGAAGAAAAAAATTTATCGACGAGATCATTTCAAAAGCTGAGGCATCTCAGAGAATGAGTTCCCGAAGACCTCAAATCCAGTATTCCTCCGAAACAGATCATCAGACAGAGGAAGTACTAGGGCCTGAAAGGAAGCTGGAAACACCAGAGCACATTGAGGAACCAGTAGAAGAACCTGAAGAAACAGAAGGTACTGAAGACAGAGCCAGTGACTCGGGGAGAAAAATAATGGACGATAACAGAGCAGAAGGAAGGGGGGAAAACTCACTTTCCACCCTGGAATTTCCTATTGGGGATCTCCCAAGAGGAGCAGTCCCTATGAAAAATATTCCACCTGCGGCATTGCCTAATTTTCATGGGTTATCCTCTGAAGATCTTGATGAGTTCCTCTTTGAATTTGATATACTGTGTAGAAGTTATGATTATGTAACTCCTGCTCAGAAGTTAAAATTGTTTCCAGCAACACTGAAAGGGAACGCATTAAGATGGTTTATGAGCCTAGGGGCTCAAGTCACCACATGGGATCAGATGAAAGAAAACTTCCTGAGAAAATATCAGGATTACTGTTGAACAAGAGAAAGGAAGGAAGAATTGTTCAAAATGGTTCAAAAAGAGGACGAGAATCTGGAGGACTTTGTAGAAAGACTGCAATATAATCTACAGTGATCAGATCACCCAACCATGAGTAAGGATATTCTGAAGACAATACTACTAAAAGGAATATGAGATGACTACCTAGATATGTTAAATATGCTCGGAAAAGGGGATATTTCCAAAGAACCATTTGATGAGATTATCAACCTCTGCATGAGGTGTTCTAGAGGAGCAGCAAGCAGATCTAAAACCAGGGACAGTACATATTCAAGAGTTGAGAAGTCAGCAAGTGGAGGAGCAACACGAGCCGAAATAGGTAATCTCCTTGAAGAAATGAAAACTGAAATGTTAAGCTCCTTTGCTTCACAAATTGATGCTCTGCAGGTTAAAAAGAAACAGGCAGAAGCAGAAGCTTCCCTGGCTATTTTTTGCTCAAAATGCAGAGGAAAGCACCCACTGCGGGAATGCCCATTGGATAAGGTACCAATTTGTACCATTTGTGAAAAGGATCATGAAACTCAGCAATGCCCTTCTTTGCCAGGAATAAAGGCAACGCTGCAATCAATTGAAGAAGAAGCTGAAGCAGTGTACCTGATGACACAGAGGAGGCAATGACCACAAAGACAAGGTATGAGTTCTAACACATCATTTAGTCATTGGAATAATCAGTCTCCTTTTCAAACAAATTTCCCACCCATGAATCAAATGCAATACCCACCCTTTAATCCGATGTAATTTCCTATACAGCAACCAAATCCTCCTTTTACTGTCCCTACTACATGGAATCCTTGGACTTTTCAACAACCCTATTTCAATCAATGGAATCCAAATTGGGCAGCCCAGCAGATTCCATTTCCTCAACACCAGCAATCTCTTTGCTTACCATCTAATGCCCCGCAGAATAACCAGTCAATCAGACCCTAACTGCCTGTGAAACCTAATCCCAACCCAAACAATAATAAAGCCTTGTAGGTAATCGATATTCAAAGTCAACTTGTCTACCCTATGCAATGTAATGGCATCCATTTACGCTCTGGGAGGATATTTTAACCCATCATAGATGACATTACTGACTTTGAAAAAGAGGAAACTAGAGAGGAAAAGTCATCTAACAAAAACACTGAAACACTTGAATCATCTTCTAACAAGACTGTCCAAACAGCAAAGCCACCCTTTCCTGAAAGATTGGCTCTTACTAAAACGTTTGAGCCACCAACTTTTAACCTTTTAAGAGAACTGCAGAATTTATATGTCAAAATCCCATTATTGCAAGCACTAAGAGATGTCCCTATCTATGCCAGAACTGTTAGGGATATTTGTATGAAAAGGCCTGGAAGAAAAGCCAAGGAACCCCTCACAGTTCATGTGATGGGAGAACTGACTGCTTTGATGACAGAAAAAGACCCCCATGTGAAATATGGTGACCCTGGTCACCCTACAGTAACAGTTCAGGTCGGCAAAACCTTTGTTTCTAAAGTTCTAGTAGATCTAGGTGCAACAATAAATATTATGACACTTGAAACAACACAATTACTGCAGTTGAAACACTTAATTAGGGAAACTCCAACCATTCTAGATCTAGCTAACCGCTCTACAATTGAAGCTGAAGGAGTCATTGAAGACCTTGTAATTTCTGTAGAATCTTGGAATTACCCAGCTGACTTTGTGGTGTTACAAACTAAAACAAACTTGAGAGGTCATCCATTAATTCTAGGAAGACCTTGGCTGGCTACAACAGATGCTTTCATCAGCTGTAGGTCTGGATCAATGACAATATCTAATGGGCAGGAAACCAAACAGCTGACTCTTTATCCCCATGCCACACCCATGATTAATAACGATAATTCAATATGGGTAGATTATGAGGATGAGGAAACCCAACCTATATTAACTGTCGGACAAGCTTTAACTCTCAAAGACTCAACCGAAGATGAACTAATCAGAAACTTTATTTCTGAACCTTCTTCGGTTAGCTCAGAAATACATAATCACCTCATTACAATCCTAGAATCAGTATCCCAGAACAACCTTGAAACTGAAAATTTACCTCAGATATTAGCTGGCAGTCCTTCCAAAAGTATAACAGTAGAAATCGAACCAGGTAAAACATTCAATATAAATCCTAATCTAACAGATGATAAAAAACAACAGTTAATGAAGCTACTCAAAGAAAATAAAGAGGCATTCGCTTGGGATTACACAGACATGAAAGGGATTTCTCCTGAACTGTGCACTCACCGTATTTATATTAAAGAAGGATCCCGGCCAGTTTTTCAACCCCAAAGACGAATGAACCGCAATCTAAGGGAAATAGTAAAATAAGAGCTTCAAAAATTGTTAAATGCAGGATTTATATATCCCATATATAATAGTGAATGGGTTTCTCCGCTAGTAATGGTACCCAAGAAAAATGGGAAATGGCGAGTATGTGTAGACTATAGAGCCCTAAATAAGGCCACCCAGAAGGACCATTTCCCTTTACCATTCATTGATCAGGTATTAGATAACTTGGCTGGTAAGAAATTCTTTTCCTTTTTGGATGGATTTAGCGGATATAATCAGATAAGGACTGCACCCTAGGATCAGGATAAAACCACTTTTACTAGCCCTTGGGGGACCTTTGCTTATAGGGTTCTTCCATTTGGGCTATGTAACGCCCTAGCAACATTTCAGAGAGCGGTGATAGGGATATTTTCTGATATGATAAATGATTCCTTAGAAATGTTTATGGACGACTTCACTCCTTATGGAACAACCTTTGAAGATGCCCTGCAAAACGTTGAAAAAGTACTTAAGTGGTGTATAGAAGCACATCTTGTTTTAAGTACTGAGAAATGCCATATGATGATGAATGAAGGCATTGTATTAGGCCACTTTGTTTCATTATTAGGAATTGAAGTCGATCCTGCAAAAATACAGGTAATTTTGACCCTCCCTATCCCCAAAACCCAGACAGAAGTGAGGAGTTTCTTAGGACATGCAGGGTATTACAGAAGATTTATCAAAGACTTTTCTAAGATAGCTTCCCCTCTGTTTTTGTTACTAACGAAAAATGCTAAATTTAAGTGGACTGATGATTGTGAAAAAGCATTTGATCAGCTTAAACATCAATTGTCCATAGCTCCCATTTTGAGAGGACCAGATTGGGCACTCCCCTTTCACATATCCTCTGATTCCTTAGACACTGCCATTGGAGCTGTCCTGGGACAGGAACAAAATGGTCTTCCCTATGCCATTTATTTCATTAGTAAAAACATGACTCCCGCAGAACTTAATTATACAGTCACTGAGAAAGAATTTCTAGCAGTTATTTATGCTATCAACAAATTTCGGCATTACATCACTGGTTATACTACTTTTGTGCATAATGACCACTCGGCAATTAAATATCTAATGAATAAATCAGTTACAAATGCTCGAGTCACTAGATGGTTACTGTTATTACAGGAATTTGATATCACAATTGTAGACCGACCAGGAAAAGAAAATGTAGTCGCTGACTTTCTTTCTCGGTTAAAAGCTAATGAAAATATTCCAGTAGATGATTCTTTCCCGATGAGTATTTATTTGCAATCTCTCCTCACTCACCTTGGTATGCAGAAATTGCTAACTACTTAGTTGCAGGAAAATTACCATCACACCTATCGCATAGAGAAAAAAGGAAAATTATTCAGCAGAGCACTAGGTACAGCTGGATAAGCGGTTGTTTGTTTCACACAGGACTCGATCAGGATATCTGGAGATGCATTGGTGAAGATCAGATTTATGATGTATTGAAAGCTTGCCACAATGGACCTTGTGGAGGACATTTCACGGATAAAAGAATAGCACACAAGGTTCTTAGGATGGGATATTACTGGCCCTCAATCTTCAAAGATGCAAAAAAATATGTCAGGGCCTGTGATAGCTGCCAAAGAATGGGCCAGCCTAATCACAGGGATGAAATGCCACTCAATCCCTAGGTAATTCTTGAACCGTTTGAAAGATGGTCACTAGATTTTATAGGTCCCATTAATCCTCCATCTAATCAAAGAGTTTACATACTAGTATGTACAGATTACATGACTAAGTGGGTAGAGGCCAAGGCACTTATCAAAGCTAATGAGGAATGAGTATTAACATTTCTATTCGAAGAAATCTCCGTTAGGTATGGGTTGCCTAGGGAGCTAGTCACTGATGGAGGACCTCCTTTTAATTCTCATGGCTTCAAAGACACATTGCAGAAATACCATATTAAGCAAAGAATGACCACACCTTATCACCCCCAGTCAAATGGGCAGGTGGAAAGCACCAACAAAGTAATAGAAGATATTCTGACAAAAACAATAAAGGAGAATAGGAGGGACTCGTTTCAAAAGTTGCCTGAAGCACTTTGGGCTTATAGAACCACCTGGAAGAACACCATGGGATTTTTACCCTATGAGTTAGTTTTTGGTAAAAATGTTGTTTTCCCTTTGGAGTTTGAAATCAAAACTTTGAGAACTGCTTTAGCTGTTAACCTTGATTTGACTGATGCACAGACAACCAGGTTGCAGTAGCTGCAGGAGCTAGACGAGAAAAGATTAGATGCCATCCACCAAACAACCATGATTCAGCAACAAAGAACCAACTGGCACGACAAGACTATTAAGCAGAAGCAGTTCCAAAAAGGTAACTGGGCTTTACTGTATGACTCCCGTTTCGAGAATTTCCAAGGTAAATTGAGAACAAGGTGGCTAGGACCTTATGAAATAGATGTTGTATTTCCAAATGGAACGGTCAGACTCTTAATGATTGATGATAATAGAACACCATTATTAGTGAATGGATACCGACTCCGTCCGTATTAACATCCTGTTTCTAAGAAGGATTTCAAAGCTACCTGCATGGCAGAATTACACTATGTTTTTTTGGGGGAATTTGCTTCCCCTCAAGGCACTTAAATTTCTGTTCATTTATTTATTCTTTGATTAGATTTTTGAACTAATAATCCTTGCCAAGGGGTTGCTATGTTACAATTAGTTGTTTTGCAGATCTTACTTTCGGAGGATGGCTGAAGATAAAAATCCTAAAAGGATCACTTTGCAGCTTGGGAACGCTTCTTGGATCATAAGTCAAGTTTTACACCATTTCCCGTTGCTGCAACACCATTTCTAGTTGCTGCAACACCACTTTCCGTCATTCCCCATTGCTGCAACACTACTTTCCGTCATTCCCCGTTGCTGCAACACCACTTTCTGTCATTCCCCATTGCTGCAACACCACTTTCCGTCATTCCCCGTTGTTGCAACACCACTTTCCATCATTCCCCGTTGCTGCAACACCACTTCCCATCATTCCCCGTTACTGCAACACCACTTTTCGTTAATACAATATCATTTCCCCGTTGTCATAACACCACTTACCGCACGAGCTTATGTTCCGGCAAAATCTCACTTTTAAACACTGCAACACCAATCCCAGCACTTAACAAATCATCATCCTGATGGAACATATTTCGCTGCATTCAAGGGACCAGCAAATCACTCTAACAAGTACACCTCGTCACTACTACTTCCCGTTAGATCGCTTGTGTGGTCACGATTAAAAACCCGTTCAAATTATGATTAAGCCATAAAAGACAAGTTGAGACTTTTGCGTGCGACTAAAGGTAAAAGGTAAAGGTACGCATGTTTAAGTGTGAATATTAATTTATAGTTATTGTGGAGATGTGATACGACTGCCGAAATCATTATACTGCCAATCAAATCATTCAACCGTAGATTTGGGGGATTACCAAAATATCACAATTATTCCATAACACGTAATCCCCGCCACCCTTATTCCTCGGGGTAATATCTAAAACTCACTCTGTCGTGGCACATCCTCATTTGTAACGGTTTACTCTGTTTCAAACTCGGAAACTAGGCTCTATATCGTGTATTGTTCGCTGAATCAGTAGCTATGGGAGGAAATCTGATTACTTATGAACCTCACACAACAACGCTACTGGAACTCTACCCCGAGGTTTATCAAATTTTTCTCCAGGAAGGATGGGTAGACTACTTCAGAAGACTTCCAGACTTCAACACACAGCAAGTGTTGGAGTTCGCATGCAATTTGAGAGAAGGATTTTCTACAGTCCAGGGAGTACTTATACCGGTAACAGAGGAAGATGTAGCCCAAGTCTCTGGGGTACCAACCAACGGTATACGCTGGTTTAGCAGGAAACATGTTATTTTGAATGCACAGCAAGGCTTCTTTCTACCAGGTGAACACGTAGAAGCTAAAGGCAGAGGGGTCTCTCTTCAGTCACTGCCTCCACCTTGGCCAAAGGTCGCAGAGTTTGTCAAGCAATATTTAACGTGCGAAGGACATTACTAGGTAATTTACCAACACGACTTTGTTCTGTTAAATCATTTGAGGCATCGACAGTTGATAAACATGCCCTATTATCTATTGGGTTGTCTAAAGAACATGTCACATTATGCTGAAAAAGCGAAGCATCCAGCCCTTTCCCTTAAACACCATAGGTTAGCCCAACTCCTAATAAATACAGGCTTTGCTCTAAATCAACCACCCCCTGTCATTAATCCTCCCCAGCAAATAGAAGAAGATCCTCAGCAGGAGGAGGAAGTTCCGCAGCAGCCGGAACAAGTACCCAAGGAGGAAGTTACCCAGCAGCTAGAAGAAATACCCCAGGAGGTCCCCCAACGGCCTGAACAAATACCTCAAGAAATTCCTCAGCAATTAGCAGTAGAAACACCCTTGCAGAGGACTCCATCTCCCAATGAAGCTCAACCATCTACTCCTGTGGTTCATATTTCCACTGATGATTCTAAGGATAATACCCCCATTGTTTCTCTTAAAAGGAAAAAACAATAGCAAACTGAAACTCCACCAAAAAAGAGAAGAACCAGGGCTTCAATCAAAGCAGCTGCTAGTCCTGATAGTTTCCCCAGCCCCAAGGAAAGTGACCGAAAAAGAAAAATTGTTGATTTTCCTGCCTCCTTAAAGAGGCAGAGAAAACAGTCAACCGCAGCAGTTAAATTTACCATCCCTCTGATTCCCAGTTCTCCACCTATTATCCTAACACCCCATAGTCCAATCATTCCAGAATAGTCCCCTTCCTCACCCTCTGTGGCTGAGATGCAGAGCGTTGACAGCTTTGTGACAACATTTTCTGAGGCATTTGATACACAAGAACCACCTGCCGAAAAATCTAAAATAGACACCCAAGATGATATTGGGCAAGTGGCTGCTACACAAGAACCAGCCACTGACCCAACAGGTGACACACAAGAACCACCTGTTGGGGATGAAAATGCCCAAATGAACGCGGAAAAACAATCCTCTCATCCACTAGAGCCTGCAGGTGCGTAAGCCCCGCCTACCATAGCTTCCCCGCAGGAAGAAATTGAGTTTTTAAAATCTCAAATTAAAGATTATCAATAGGAGATAATAATGGTTAAGGAAGCCTACCAAAATGAATATAATCTCCACTTCTTAGCACGGGTAGCGACGGTAGCAGAGAAGAGTCAGTACAGTGAGTACATGTGTAGTGAGTGTGGTGAACTGTACACTCAAGGAGGATATAAGGTAGTACAAGTCCCAATAACTGAAGCTAATCCACCACCCCCTGCTGCTACAGAGAAACTTGCTGTTATAGTCAAAACAGAACAACCTACTGTCACACAAGAACCAGCAGGAAGAGCAGCAAAGGAAGAGCAACAACCTGTTGTTACACAAGAACCAGCAGGAAGAGCGGCAGAAGAAATGAAACAACCTGCTGTCACACAAGAACCAGCAGGAGCTGCAGGAGGAGAAAAAGAAAAACCCGTTGTCACACAAGAACCAGTAGGTTTTCTAAAAACTATAAAAGAAGAAACAGGGTAACCTGCTGTCACACAAGAACCAGCAAGAGCTGCAGGAGCAGAGAAAGAACAGCATGTTGTCACACAAGAATCAGCAGATTTTCCAACAGTTATGGAGGAAGACATGGTACCATCGCGGCCCACCCAAACTACTGTAGAACAGAGATCCTTTATTGATGCTTATGCACAAACTGAAGTCACTGAACTCCACTATGTCAAGGATGCTTATGCACAGACTGAACTCACTGGACTCCACTGTGTCAAGGATGCTATGCACAGACTGAAATTTCTTCTGTCAAAAATGCTTACACAGAAACCTCTAGCTTTCAACAGCTAAAGGACACATGGAGAATAGAATAGGAGCGTTCACAAAGGAAGGCATTCCAACAGCAGAAATCAATCTGGTTCAGCTATGCATATAGAAATTGGGATGCATTGGAATAGTCTAGAGCCCAGCATAAAGAAAATAAGGAGGTAAAAGCTAGGCTATCCCGTGGCTTTGATCTGGTTCAGAGGATATTGACTACAAGAAAGCCCTCTTTTAACTATGCAATATTCTTGAGAGAACGCCTGGCATTCTTACAAATAAAAGCAATTAGAGATCGAAGACCATACCAAGTTAATAAACCTAACCAGTTTATTGCAACATTCAAGGAAGCACCACATAATGATCAAAATTTGCTTTGTGAACTCTATCTTCACAATGAGGCTAGGCCTGAAGATAGAGCGATGAATATACTTCTTGTTGTTGGTGATATTCAAATAAGAGCATTTATCTCTTTTCTAGCTAATCAATTAACTTGGAAAAACGCCTACATGTCAGCAAAACATAATGAGAACAACTGCCTCCTGTGGATTTGAAATAAACCACACAATCCAGCTACTTTCATTGCACAGCATCGGAATTATGTAGGTAATCCAGAATTGGCTGACCATATAAAGAATCTACAGGCAGGGGTTTTGCAGGACTGCCAGCATTATGTGAAAACAAAAGGGGCATTGGTCGTTGAAGCAAATAAGTTATTTTGAGAACATTGTCCCAGGGAAAGACAGGAATACCAACCCTACAATCCCCTCAATCTCCAGGTAGCGATTTCATGCATACCTTTTTATGTTAAATGTATGGAAAACTGTGCGGAGAAGTGGATCGGTTACCATTTTCATTTCCCTCTCTTATGGTTACCTGGTCGGCAATATAAAGCTCAATATAAACTAACCAAGAAGGTGCAGGTAGTAGCATGGCAGCAGATACAGAATGTTCAGGGATTCAGAAGCAAGTCGGATAAAGCCTTCTCGAGATACTGTATCAGCAACTTACACTATTCATCCCAGTTCTCCGACTCAGATTCACACTAAACGTTGCATGAGGACATGCAACCCTTTCAGTTGGGGGGGATGTTAGGACTCTGAATTGTCTATTTTTTATCCTACATTTTGTGATGGTATTACTCTTTTTAACCTATGAATTGAAACCCTTGATATCATTTTTGACCTCATCATCCCAAGGTATGAAGTAACTCTCCTCATTCGCTATATGATTAATTATTCAACACATATTCACGCTATCTTTACAATTAATCTTTGGAAATTAGCTAAGTTGCTGAGAGTTGATTGGAATTGTTCAAAGTCCACAGAATCATGATTCACAGTTGCTGCAACACCAGGAACAACAAATGTGCAGTTGCTGCAACACCAGAAGCAGCAACTGACTAAAGCAGGAAATGTCTTAATTCGCAACAGTAACTGTTTGAAGCTGGCAGTACTATACTCAGCCGATGATGATAAAGCATGATCAAGTCAATCAAGCCACAGATGCGGGAACACCAGGAACATCACGAAGTATTTTAAGGGACGGTTAAGATGTGCCAAATCAGCAACAACAGCAGAATAACCGAGGATAGCATGAGGAATCTGAGGAAATAGACGACGAAGACCATCCGTTTTGCAATAGCGGAAAGAACCGATTAACCAAGGATGATAGAAATATATATTGTTGTAACAGTATGCTGTAACAGGAAGAAATTTCCTATTTTTGTACAGAAGAATTAAACTGTAGGACAATCTATTGTAATAGATGTCTCCTCTATAAAGAGGAGACATCTACAGTTGAAAGACTAGCATGTGTGATACCGAATTATTGTAGTGCTGAAGGTCGGAACCTCTGTTGTAATTGAACTCTTGGCAGATGAATAAAGTTTTGTTCTGAGAAGTTTGATTTAATATTTGTGTGCAGGGGAATCTTGTGAGAGGGACACGGCCCACCTTCTTCACAAGATTCACTCATTCCTTTCCTGTTAAGTGTGTGTTAATTATGTATGTGTTTAGCCTTGCTTCTGATATTTCCCTTTTGCTGATACGATGTTCCTTTAATCGATTGGCGCTGTGAGAAGTGTGTCACCAGTGAATAGGATTTTGGTGTGTATTGGCGACTGGTCACAGAGGCAGGTGCTGGGCATCCTTATTCTGAGGACAGGGTCCTCGTCCTCTGTTACAAACAACCATCATTTTTCTGCAGATTTGTTACCTTTACTTAATTTCATTTCATTTCTGCAATAGTTTAAGACTACTGTAACACAGAGTAAGTGTTTGATAGGAATTAGATTTGTTGTACTACAGCTTTTAATGCTTTTGAAATTAAAGTGCATACAGTACGAGGTCACCTTTGAAATAAAATGACTTTCTCGGGTTGACAAATTAATGTGGTACTTGACTGTTAATCAATAACAATTCGAGCGACCAACATTCCACACCTCTGACCTGCATAAATTTAATTCTGTAAAGTTCGTTCTTCTATTTTTTTTACAAAAATCACATGATATCATAAGATGTCATCATTTCTATTTGTAAGAGAGCATCAATGTAAGTAGTATACAATGCCTCTCAAAGGTCGGCATAAATTCTTCAAATTGTTCTGAAATGAGAGAGGAGTTTATCGGTTCTCAAAATAAAGGATTTGCATATGATGAAAGGACTCAAAACATTTTCAGAGAAAATAATGAGGGTGTTTGTTGTGTATGGTATAATAGATTCTATATTGGAGATAACAATAACCAATATGTTGATTTTGAAGAGGGTGTTTGATGTGTATGGTCTAATAGATTCTATATTGGAGATAACAATAACCAATATGTTGATTCTGAAGAAGATGATGTTACAAGTATCTCAACATTCCAACTGTGATGAATCGCAAAGCTCCAGAGTTGGGAAGGTTAGTGAACTCATTAACAAAATTATTGTTTCCAAAAATGTCCTCTACTTGAGAATTATTTGAAAAGCACTCCTCATTCAATGGTGAGATCCCATACAATACATTTTTTAGCATGTGTGTTTTATTTTATGAAAAGATTTAATGATTCTTATTTGTAAGGCTCATGAATTTATCATATCCAATACATGGTTTCACATGTATTTTTAATTTTATAAATAGCATTGCAATAGATAAATTATTTTATGTCAATATTTTCTCATATTTAATACTAAAGTCTTTTTGAATAGTTTATTTTCTAGTTATTAATAATTTCTTTGGGATGTGTTTGGTTGGTTATATTATATAGATTATTATTAATTTCATATTTTTTAAGTATCATATTAATTATTACTTAATTTTTTACATTTATATTTATATTCTTATTTGAAGATGGTAAAGGCTATCATTATTACTTTTAGTATTTTTAAGCATCAGTATAAATAAAAATAAATACTTATAAAATCTTTGAATTATAATTTTAATATTAGTAATGTTATTTAAAAAAAATAAATTTTCTATATTAGTGATGCTATACTCAAAAATTTTAAAAATGAATTAGTAATTTTTAATCTCAATAAATCAAACTAGTATTGATAACTTGATTTTAAAAGCTAAAACTAGTTATTGATCATTTCAATTAAATTGCAGAGAACTTATATCCAAATGTAATGCATGTACTTTTAATCAGTGAATTTTGTTCTATTTTTTTTGTTTGTTCATCCATATAGCTAGCAGACAACAATTAGAAAGTTAGTACTCATCTAGACAATTAACCTCAACATTGCTAGATTATTTTATAACTTAATTACCATTAGAAACTTAGTACTCATCTAGACAATTAACCTCAACATTACTAGATTATTTTATAACTTAGTTACAATGTAGAGCATCACTGAAAAACAATTACACTAAAGAATTAATAGAAAAACTTAAACTTAGCTAGACCATATCCTTATGAGTGATCATAAAACTTAAAGTAAGAATTAAAATTGCACTACTAAATCTATAAAAAGAAATCACTCGCACAAGTCCTAACTTTACCTAATTAATAATGAAGCCTTTAAATTTGAGTCATACAACAATTTATTTTTTCCATAATATTTTTAACCTATAGTCTAACATAATCTCTCTAATGTAGTTTATTTTAATGTATAAGATTCTAATGAATTGTTCCAAATAAATTTGGTGAGTGCACAAGCAAGTGAAAATGCCACATAGACTATGGAGCTGACATGCAGCTGAGACAATACCTCCATGAGATCAGAATTCATGCGGTTCCAATCTAAAGTGTTGCTCGTTGGTCCATCAACTTCTTGGGCGAAGATGTAGTAGCAAAAGCCATGGCATCATCATCTTCCAGTCCGACAATGGACACTTCGATGGCCTTAGTTCCCTACTTTTTGCTACCCTTGTCGCCTAATAGATTTTAGTGAGATGTATTGCATCGGCTCTTTGCTTCGTTTTATATGATCATAGAGCCAACTATCGTTTTATTTCTTGTATATTTTTTTGAATGCACATCAAACTATTAGTATGAATCATTATCAGAAATCTTTTGTCTTTCTCACAAATTTCTTTATTTATTGTTTCTCCATTTAAGAATAAGGGGTCATTTCACTGTACTTTTTTCAGTACGGAAAAAAGTATAATTTTATATTCATATGCCATACATATGCCATACAGTGTTCAATACATGAGCCTCATGGGAAAATCCAAAATATAAGGGAATGCAGCAAGACAATGGAAAAATACAGTCCATAGTCCATATACTGCAAGAAAACTAGATCGCAAAACAATTTTGTTCAAGATGTATTCCTGAAATAGCAAATGGATAGTTCCCAATAGATGCATGATCGCATCATCAAATCAATCTTGTAGTGTAGTAATACAACATTATTGACTGGAAATCATGTAAAGCAATATTAGAATCTAGATAGTGCAAGTGTTGCATCAGTCTGTTCAGAAATAGATTACGCCCACATGAAAATCTTGTATCATTCGGGGGCTTCATCTACCAGACAGTGATGCAGCATTATTGGACGGAGATCATGTAAAGCAAGATTAGAATCCAGATAGTGCAAGTGTTGCATCAGAGGGTTCAGAAACAGATTACCCCCACATAAGAATCATGTATCATTCAGGGGCTTCATCTACCAAACCTTTCTTCGTAGAGCAATCCCTATAGGTGAAACATATAACATTGGTACTAAGTTATACACCATCTATGGAGAATACTAAAAATAGGAATTTATCCAGCTGTAAGTCAATCTTAGTAGAGGTAATCGTTATTCCCAGTGGCCAAGCAAACAAGTTCAAAAAGCAAAAAATAACTGCAGTCATCCATTAGTCATTCGTTACTTCTAGCAGGGGAAGGGGAAGTTTTCAGTATCAAAGTTGTTATGGTTTATACAAATCGTTACGTGCATTTTTCCAAATGAGCCTGTTAAGCCCTTATTTGATAATTCATCTGCGTTCATATTCTGTGTCTTATCAACATGCTTGATAGTGGAATTGTTATGTTGTATCCATAACATTTCTATCCTTGTCAACCATCAAAGAATAAGGGATTTGTGATTTTGGTTGTTCTCATAATATATTCAATAATTACTTTGGAATATCCATGGATGTGGATGTAGGGAATATCCAGAAGTTTAGTGAACCATAAGAGGCCCCATAAGGCCATTACCTCAGCTTTAGTGTTCCTCTGCCACCATGTTAGAAAACATTGTCCACATATTTGTTGTTTCGCAGCCCCATAAAAAAAGCCATGGGATATATTTGTTGTACTTAGGCCTTCTTGGGGCTAGGGACTTTATTGCATATGTTTTTAGTGGCATATAAAGTGTAAAATGGGATAATGTTTTCTAAAACTGAGTTGAAATTCCTTATGCAATTTTGAAAAATGTAGTTGTTTCTCCATGTAGGAATTTACAAGGTAAGTTCCTCAGATAGAACACCAAAGGACACTGCTCACAAACAGATCACAGATCAATACACCAATATTTTTGATGTGGTTAAAACCCTCAAAGAGGGAAACAATCCACGGCCTGAGTCAACGCGACCACTTCAAGAAATTTATTAATTAAAGAATGAAAATTTACATAAGCTTCGCTCATGAATAGTTAACCTACAAATGACCCTCCATGCTCTTTAAATAGAGATCATGGACCAATCGAGTGTTAAGCCATGGATCAAGTGTCGGTAATACCGAGGAGAGAATGAATTGTCAGGTCACTACATATCGTGACCGTCAGATTGTAAGTTACAAAAGTACACAGTAAAGAAACACTGTTTACCTAACTCTATACTAGACCAAGTTATACTTAACTATTTCCTATGTGTCGGAATATCCTAACATCCCCCCTCAAGAAAAACTTGGGATAGGATTGAAGGATTTACAAATATGACACAATATGAGAAGGAAGGAGGAACTAGAGCCTATCCCCCCTTAGTGACAACTTCCTGAAATCCAACCATAAATTGAAGTTTAATAAACTTCACCTCTCTGAGAGCCTTTGTAAAGATGTCTACAACTTTATCATCTGTTGAACAATATTGCACTTCAAGAACATGGTCATGAATGAGCTTTCTCATGAGGTGCATGTGTAGTTCAATGTGTTTGCTACGTTGATGTTGAACTGGATCTTTGCATAGTTGAATGGAACTTTGATTATCACACGAAAGTGTAGTCGGATGCTACTGCTGAAAGCCAAACTCTGATAAAATCTGACGAAGCCACAAGGCTTCCTTACTAGCTTCTACGGCACCACGATACTCTACTTCTGCTGAAGAAAGAGAAATGGCACCTTGTTTCTTGCAAGCCCATGTAATAGGTCCTGAACCAAGAGTGAACACATAACCGGCAGTAGACTTCCAATCATCAGGGTCACCAGCCCAATCGGAATCAGTGAAACCAACCAATAGAGGCTTTGGCACTGTAATGAATTCCAAACTGAACTGTACCTCAAACATAACGAAGTATTCTTTTAGCTTCTTTCCAATGACTTTCACGTTGTTTTTGCATAAACCAAGCAATAAGGCCAAAAGTAAAGGAAAGGTCAGGACGTGTATGGGTTAGATACAAAAGTTTTCCTACAAGTTGACGGTATAAGGTAGCATCAACTTCACGGGAAGTATAAGTGACTGAAAGTTTGACTCTAGACTGAAAGAGAGAAGGAGCTGGCTTACAGTCTTCCATGTGAAAATGGCGTAAAAGATCATAGGCATACTTGAATTGGGAAAGGGAAATACCTTCCTTGGATTGCAAGACTTAAAGACAGAGAAAATAATGCAAGTGTCCTAAGTCTGTCATTTCAAACTTATTTTTAAGGATGGACTTCACATGGTTGATAAGTTTGGAATCACTACTAGTAAGGATAAGATCATCAACATAAAGAACAAGAATGATAAGAGACTTTCCCACTTTCTTGGTGTAGACAGTATTGTCACAATGACACCTAGAAAAGCCATATTCTAAAAGAAAGCTATCCATTTTGGCATACCAAGCCCGAGGAGCTTGCTTGAGACCATAAAGGGATTTCTTAAGCCGACATACAAGACTAGAGTCTATTTGTATAAAGCCAATAGGTTGTTCCATATAGATTTCTTCATGCAAGTCCCCATGCAAGAAGGCGGATTTAACATCCATCTGATGGACTTCCCATTTGAAAGAGGCAGCAAGGGAAGGAACAAGGCGGACAGAGTTCATTTTGGCAACACGGGAGAATGTTTCAGTATAGTCAATGCCTTCAAATTGTGAAAAACCCTTAGCAACAAGGCGAGCTTTATGTTTATCAACTTTCCCATCTGGTCCATACTTGGTTCTGTAAACCCATTTGCAATCTAACAAGTTTTCGTCCCTTTTGTAGAGGAACAATATCCCATGTATCGTTTGCCAATAATGAACGATATTCTTCATTCATAACTGTGTCCCAATCTGGATGGCCTAAAGCTTTCGCAAAGGTGTCAGGATCATGATTCGTTGAGGCTTGAGCCAGTAAAGAAGAGGCTCTATCGCACTGAGAATGTGTACAACGCTAATTTGTTGGATCACCGGCAAGATCACCTGTTGCATCCCGAGTAGCACGGACCCATTTTGGAAGTGGAGGAGTTGAAGGAGGATCCTGAAAAGGTGGGGGAGGATTGTCATCCTTGCTTTCATCATCTAAAGAATAAATATGTTCAAAAGTAGAAGAGATAGAGAGAGGTGGCACATGCGCCGAACTAGGCTCGTAGGCCGATATATTTTCATCAAAATTTACATCTCTTCTAATGATAACATTTTTGGACTTAAATGGAATAAGTCTATATCCTTTGACATCTTGAGAATATCCAACAAAATTACATTTTTCACTCTTAGGTTCTAAAGCTTTATGTTTCTCATTTGGAATATGGGCCCATGCTTCACTTCCAAAAACACGAAAGTAACTCACATCTGGTTTAATTGAGCTCCATGCTTCTTCTGGAGTGATATTCTTTAAAACCTTAGTAGGAGTGTGATTTATTATGTAATTTGCACTGTTAATTACTTCTGCCCAATAATTAAGACTAAGTCCTTTAGATTGAAGCATACAATTAGCCATTTCCTTTAAGGTGCGATTCTTCCTTTCAGCTACATCATTTTGTTGTGGAGTATATGGAACAATATGTTACATTTGAATTCCATTCTTAGTGCAAAAGTTGATGAAGTCGTTTTTAACATATTCTCCACCATTATCAGATCTTAGCTTAAGAATTTGATGTCCAAATTGTTTTTCAACAAAGGCCTTAAAGGCCAAGAATTTGTTAAATACTTCACTCTTGAGTTTTAAGAAGTATACCCAAGTGCGTCTAGGGAAATCATAAATGAAAGTTAAGAAATACTTGTAGCCAGAGAAGGAAACAACTAGAAGTGGACCACATAAATCACTATGGACAAGCTATAAAGGGGCTGAGGCGTGCCAAGTGGCACGTTTTTCAAAACTGTCCCGATGATGTTTTCCGAGTACACATCCGAAACAAACACCATCTCTGCAAGATACCAT
>APFE031266075.1:29363-52166 GCA_000404065.3 Pinus taeda
AACCTTTTCACGTGAAACGAAAGGGGTTCCTCACTGGAACAGATGCTCCTAAAATAACAGAGCAGTCCTCTCGGCCCGAAAGCAGTCAGAAACAACAGATCTAGGAGATGGTAGTTAGATGCAGTTCTATCGGCTTCAGATTTGGATCACCAACGGACGTGGCCCTCAAATAGCTCCGATACCATGTAGGAATATACAGGGTAAGTTCCTCAGACAAAACACCAAAGGAAACCGCTCACAAAAAGATCATAGATCAATACACCAGTATTTTTGACGTGGTTAAAACCCTCAAAGAGGGAAACAGTCCACAGCCTTAGCCAACGCGGCTACTTCAGGCAATTTATTAATAAAATAATGAAAATTTACATAAGCTTCTCTCGTTAATAGTTAAATAGAAATCATGGACCAATCAGGTGTTAAGCCACGGATCAAGTGTCGGTAATACCGAGGAGAGAATGAACCGTCGGATCACTACATATCGTGATCGTCGGATTGTAAGTTACAAATGTACATAGTAAAGAAACAAACCTTACCTAACTCTATACTAGACCAAGTTATACTTAACTATTTCCTATGTGTCGGAATATCCTAACAATTAATGACTAAATTAATGACCAAATTTATGACTAAATATACTACTAGACGATAAAATTGAGACAACAAATTAATGACTAAGCTAAAAATGACTAAAATTTAGTCGGTTTATAAATATTGTAAATTTCATACTATTTGTCACCGATTAAAAAATGGTCATTTATATGAAAATTTTAGTCATTTTTTATAACTAATTATACATTTTGTATTAGTGTTTCTAATCTATGTAAATTCTTGAGAAAATGTATTGAAATGAACCTCTCATTGAGTCTCGAGAAATGTGAATTTTTGATGAGTTCAGGAACTGTGTTAGGTCATTTCATCTCCGAGGAGGGCGTCTAGGTTGACCCCAACAAAATTTCCATCATCAAGAAGGTTCCTGTCCTTTAGAAACAAAGAGATGTTATAAGTTTCCTTGGGCTAACTAGGTATTACAAAATATTTATCAAGGATTTTAGTAAGTTGGCCTCACCTCTATTTGGACTATTGGCTAAGGATTCAAACTTATGTTGGACAGGCAAGTGCCAAGAGGCATTTAAGACACTGAAATATAAGTTGATCACTGCACCGATCCTTAGAAGGCCTAATTGGGCATTTCCCTTCCACATCCACATTGATGCATCAAATAAATCAATAGGAGTAGCCTTAAGACAAGTGGAAGAAGAAATTCCCTATGTAATATAATTCATCAGTAAGAACCTTTCTAAAGTTGAGCTCAGTTATATAGTCACTAAAAAGGAACTTCTAGATGTGGCACATTCTCTAAATAAGTTTAGGCACTATATGTAACACCCTCCTCCCACATCTACCCAAGTAACCAACCAACCAGGGTAAACATGCGATGAGAGGCCACTATGATATGATTAATCCTCCTAATTCATGTTAAGGAAGTAGAACCAAAGGAAACATACCATAAAAACCTTCAACATCAATATTAGGAACCTTAGGAACCATCCCAACCTTTCTTCCAACTAGCCCTTGGGTCCCACTGAGATTTTGGACCACTTGATGCCCGAAAGCTCCCATGCTATAGGCCTGCTAGTGTCTAGGAGGCTCTAAACGCTCTCATGCTATAGGCATGCCAATGTTTATGGAATATTTTTCTAAGTGCCATGCCAACATCGTTGATATTTGAGCCACTATTTCAGGCCTAGAGCCCAAGTCACTTTCCATAATTGAATAACACCTTCAAAGCAATAAGATAACAGGGAAATGACAATACAGACGTGGTTACTTGAATAGACCCCTACTAGCCATGATGGAAATTTTGTCAAACATATCACAAATATGTAATCTATAGGTGTAAATAACAGATTTGAGCATAGGGGTCTCATACTTTGCTGAGAATCACTAAGAGGCATTGATGCCTCAACACATTAGCTACCATTTAATCGATTAGGTTATAGATAAATTTTCCATTCATAAAAACATGATAAGATGCGTACATAGATATATACATAACCAACATAATAGCAAAAAAAATGCAAAGGAAATCAAAGGCATATAATCCACATAGAAATCAGTGTAACACTCATAGAAATACAAGGAGGAATAACCTCATATTAGTGATGAAAAATACAAATCTGGTATGGGACTTCCACATTCCATCTGACCATAGAATGGATGAGCAAAATCTCTCTTCATCGATTCACCCTTGTGCCATATTCCAAGCATGAATGTGGGATCTCATAGAACAAATCAATCCAGAACCATCCAAGATTTCCAGAGGCCAACCACCTCAAACCATTAAATAATTATTCAACCTCATGATTAGACATCACAAAACCATCATCAAATTGGTCTCTATCCAAGCTTTCTAGGGTTTGAGAGAATTTGTTCCAATGAAGGCTCCAGGACTAGTAACTTAGCCCACAACTTATACCGGGCTCCAGAGAATTTGTCTAACCAAGGCTCCATGACTAGTAACTCAACCCACCAAGGGCTCTAGAGCGTTTTTCCAACCAAGTCTCCAGGCTTGGTAACTAAACCCAAGTTGTTATAGGGCTCCAGAATGTTTGTCCAACCAAGGCTCCAAGAACTAGTAAGTCAACCCAAGCTAAGGAAACATGAGAACCCAAAAAAAACCAAATAAATAAACCCACAATATCCATGGCTATCTATAAAATGGAAAGTCTCGGCAAATCCACTATCAATCATGTCCATCCCCCATGCCAATGACATATCATAACCAACAAACCGCATACATATGCCATGCATGTCAAAACTAGTGAGGAAACATACATGCAACTTGGTACCTGCAAGCAAAATCCGCTATAGATGTTCATCCTAATGCCCCTCTTGTGATTTTCTACTCTTGCTTTGTCTTCTTTCTCCAAAAATCCAAGTGTGCCACACCCTCCAAGAGTATTCCAAGAAAAATCTAAGTATTGAAGAGTATTAGAGAGAGAGAATAGTGAGAGAGCTCCAAAACTGAACTCACAAAAAGTTACCAACTGATTCTCAGAAGAATTTTTATCAACTAGGCCTCTATTTTCTTCATTTTCCATTATTTTCCTTCAATTTCCTCCTCATATGCAACATGTGACCTCTCACCTCCCTTTTGTCCTAATTTCCATTATTTTTCATAAATAAATGTACCAAAAATGCCATTTTTCCTTTCCAAATCCTTAGCCATTAATAACCAAATGAACATCCACATTAGGATGTCTTACCCAATATTCAACTTGGAATAAGTGTCCCATCAACCATGGTTGTTAATTTTCCTTTATTAACTTTTATTACATGGAATTTTCACCAAGGGCTGTTACAGAACCCTCCCCCTTGGAGGAACATTGTCCTCGGTGTTCAACACCACCTAAAAACACAAGATTGTTGTAAGCAAAACATACTGCTAATGGAGCATTATAACTTAGTTCGTTGCAATATTTACAATGATCACCCTATCGAGAATAAAACCAACATGAAAACATAACAAAAATAACATCACAATGACATGACACCCTTACAACTTATTAGAGCTTTATAACATATTTGATGGTGGTATTTACATCCATATACAAATGTACATATACCAAAATCACCAAAACATGTACCAAAACATATACCAAGACATATACCAAGACATATACCAAAACACCATACCAAAACTTATTTTCCTCAACCAACAAACAAATAAGGATAGATAGCTCGCATCTGATCTACCATCTCCCATGTAGCTTCATCGGGCCCAAAGTGCTTCCATTGCACCTTAACTTGCTCGAATGCTCAGTGTAGGAGCATTAGGACCTTTTTATTCAATATACACTAAGGCTCTGACTGGAATTCTCTATCCGGTTCCACCTGCAATACAAACCAGTCAATCACATGATCAACATATTTAACATACTTCTTAAGTAATGACGCATGGAAAACATCATGGAATTTCACTATCGGAGGCAGTGCAAGTCGATAGGATACTGGTCCAATTCTTTCAACAATATTGAAGGGTTCACAAAACCATGGTGCCAACTTGGCACATGATCCAATCCATAAGGAGATCTTATTTGGTTTGATTTTCAAATACACTTGTTCCCCAACCTGGAACTCCTTGAACAACCAGTTTTGATATTCATATCTCTTTTTTCTATCCCGTGCTTCCTTTAGATTTTTTATAACCTACGTTTCCTATGCCATGTCCACCAACATGTCATGTCCAATCAACGACATGTTAACTTGATCACGCCAAGTGATGGGAGTATTGCAACTCCTCCCATACAATTCCTCAAACAGACTCATCCTCATTGACTCCTGGTACCCATTGTTGTAAGTAAATTCTACCAGTTGAAGGTACTTTTCCCACTTCCACTGCTGATGCATCACATACATCCTCAACATGTCCTCCAATATCCTGTTGATCCTCTCTGTCTGTTCATTGGTTTGCGGATGATAAGATGGACTGAAGTCCAACTCCGTGCCCAAACTTGCAAATAACTCCTTCCACAACTTGGAAGTGAACTTTGTAACCCTGTCTGACACAATATTCTTTGGAAATCCATGTAATTTGACAACATCTCGGATGAATACTTGTACCACATTGCTAGCTGAGAATGTAGACTTCATTGGAATGAAGTGCGCAACTTTTGTCAACCTATCCACAAAAACCATGATGGAATCATGCTATCTCACTGTCCTTGGCAAACCTGTGATGAATTTCATGGAAATGGCCTCCCATTTCCATTCTAGAATTGCAACTGGCTGTAGCAGTCCACCTAGATGCTTACACTCCACCTTCAAATGTCGACAGTCGAAACACCTAGCAACAAACTCTGCTACATCCCTCTTCAGGTTCGATCAATAATAAAATCTCTTCACTATGGTCAATTTATTTTGATAGCCTGGGTGACCTAAATAAGGTTTCACATGAAACTCCCTCAAGATCACCTTCTTGAGATCACTACTATCTGGTATATATATCCTGTCTCTAAATCTAACCAAATCATCTACTGTAAGGCAATAATCCACATCCTGTGCACCTAGACCTATACCTGTACCACCACATGTACATGTACTTGTACCACCACGTGTACATGTACTCCCACCTATACATTTACTACCACTTGTACTTGTACTACCACATGCACATGTACTGGTACTTGTACTACCACATGTACCATTAATTATACTTGTACCTATACTACTGTTTGAACTCTGCTACAACTCGTGCACAATATCCATATACTTGACATCCTACTTACCTGCCTACAAGATATTATCTTGTAAGTGTGTCCCATATGAGCTCATAGCTGCTAAGTGATTTACATGTATCTTCCTCCTAAGAGCATCTTCCACCTTATTCTCTTTACCTTTGATATATTTGATCTCAAAATTGAACTCAGTGATCATGGCCAACCACCAAGGCTCGTCTACCATTTAGGTTCAATTGGTCAAATAGATACCGTAACCCACTGTGATCACTCATCAACACAAATCTCTTGCCTAGAAGGTAGTTTCTCCACACCTTCAATGCATGTATGATTGCTGCCAACTCAAAATCATGTGTTGGGTAGTTCTTCTCATGTTCATTCAGTTTTCGTAACTCACAACATACCACCTTTCCATCCTGCATAAGGACTCCACCAAGTCGTTTCTTGAAAGCATATGTGCATACTACAAATTCTTTGTCTGGATCTGCAATCTTTAAAATTGTTGCATGTGTCAATAACTACTTAAGCTACTCAAAACTATCCTCACTCTCCTTTGTCCATTCAAACTTCTTACCTTGCCTCTACAATGATGTGATAAGATAAGAAATCTGTGAGAAGTTCCTAATGAGCCTCCTGTAATAACCTACCAACCCCATGAAAAATATCACCTCATCCACATTTCTAGGAGTTACCCACTCCATGATGGCCCTTATCTTTTCTAGATCTACTGCAATGCCTTCCTTGGAGACAACATGGCCCAAGTAATATACCTCAGTCTAAAAGAAACTACACTTGCTGAGCTTAGTGTGCAATTGATTCTCTCTCAACAATCTCAACACTGCTACTAAATTTGATCAACATGTTGTTCCTCATTTTTAGAACATGCCAATATGTCATCAATGAACACAATAACAAACTTATCCAAATATAGATGCAACACACTATTCATCAAGAACATAAATGTAGCTAGAGCATTATTCAAGCTGAATGGAACTACAACAAACTCATAATTCCCTTACCTGGTCTGGAAATTTGTCTTGTAAATGTCCTCCTCTTTGATGCGTAATTGATGATATCTGGATCTCAGATCAATCTTCGAGAACACTTTTTCTGCATGTGATCGAAAAAGTCATCAATCCTTGACAATGGATACATGTTCTTGATTGTCACTTTGTTCAACTTCCTGTAGTAAATGCATAATCTAAGAGTACCATGTTTCTTCTTTACAAATAAGACTGGTGCACCCCAAGATGATACACTTGGCCTAATGTATCCCTTATCCAACATTTCCTTCAACTCTACCAACTTAGATGTGCTCATCTTGTAAGGTGCTTTTTATGTTGGAGTTGCCACTAGCACCAAATCAATAGGAAAGTCTACCTCCCTGTGTGGTGATGACTTAGTAATGTCCTCAATAAATACATCTTGAAACTGCTATAAAACTAGGCACTTGCTCAAAACATCTACATCCTCAACTTCCTTAACTTTGTCACTAGAAATGTGCACTGCGAATAACATACACCCTTTCCTGCAACTGCACTTTGCCTGCATAGTTGTTACCATCCTAACTAATGTGGCTTTCTTCTTTCCCTGTAAGACCCTTGGTTCCCCATTGTCATCCAAGCACTCAATGACCTTATCATAACATTCCACCTTGGTTCTATGAAGGTACAACCAATCCATGCCTAAAAAAATACTATATGATCCCATCGGTAATACATTCAAATGTGTTGCGGTAGGCATTCCATTCAAATCAAATGCACAATATCTTACCCAATGATGAACTCGCTTCTTTGTACATATATCCAACTGCACTAACCAAGATTTTGCATGTAATTGATTGCTCAAACCACACTTATCCACCAAGCTAGGACTAACATAGCTATAAATAGATCTAGGGTCAATCAAAATAGAAACAACTTGATCACAAAGCTTAACATCCACCTCAATGATAAATTCCTGGTGGTCTGCATGTTTGTTATCCAGTGCTTCATAAATACAAGGAGCACTCTGTCCATCATCCCCAACAGCCTATGCCTCCTACACACACACTGCATAGATACAAGGAACGCTATGTCCAACATCCCCAATAGTCTATGCCTCCTGCACACTATATATCTAAGGTATACCAACCTGATACTGTAGGAATTCTCTCCTACAATGATCCCCTCCATAAGTCCAACATTGTGCCAGCTCCTTATTCTGTTCCTTAGATCGACGTCCCTGTCCTCTTTCAGATGCATTGAACCTCTTAGGTGGTGCAACATTCTATTTATCTCATGATCTTACTTCCTCCTTGTCCCCTTTTCCCTTGTTCTTTGCATTACCTTTCTAGTCTAGCTTAGTCTCAGACTTGTTCTTTGATTCTTCGTAGCAATGATTTAGCTTTAAGATGGCCTCCTCCAATGATCTAGTCTCATCGAACTCAATACTATCTTTGAATTCCATTGGTAACCCACTAGTGAATCTCTATATCTTGGCCTTCTCCTCCTTGAGGTAAGGAACATACCTCAGTAGCTCCAAGAACTTGCTAGTGTACTCATCATCTATCATAGACCCCATATTTTGCTCATAGAATTATTTTTCCCTATCATCAAAGTATCTCTTCAATAGGTACTTCCTCTTGAATAACTGCTCAAACTCACTCCAAGTCAAGTATTCCTCATGTATACCTCTGACATTCTTCACATCTTCCCACCAAATGTCTGCTTTACCTTTAGACTGAATGTAGCTACTTTGGCTTTCATGTTTTCCGAATAGTCATGCAACCTAAAGAACTTCCTCATTCCAAGAAAAAATGCCTCTACATCCTGCAATTTCTTCATCTCTCCAGCAAATGTAGGTGGCTTTTGTTTCTTAAAATCATCCATAAAATACCCCTTATCGCTCCTCCTATATGGATGATAATGATATCAATCATCATGCATGTTAGAAACAAAACTAGAATGGTACTTGTGTCGATCCCCTCTCCTATCCAGAGTGTCAAACAATCTGCCATCTCTAATCATGTCATCTCTATCTGATCTATGACCACCATGTGACCTACTACCATATGCCCCATTAGTTTTGTCCTCCTGCTCATGGCTAATCCACAGTGGTCCCTGTCACTGCAAATATAACAAACTCTGAAGTATCATTGCATTTACCTCTACTAGCTTCTTTTGTGCCTGTATGATTCTGTCATTATCTGCCTTACAACTCATTATTTCTTCCTTTAAGCTTCTCCATGTATCTACCAAATTAGAAGAATTCCCAACACAATACTACTCATCTGATTCATAGGAAGAGTCTTTGTAATCTACCATCTTGCTAGCCATTTTTTCTATTCTTTCTGCAAGGTATATCATGTCAGCTAAACCAAACCACAATAAACCAACGTACCTTAGTATAGCTCAGGGAGGATATCTTGTCTGCAAGATCAACAAATCAACGTGATACATGTATAAAATAACCATGACAATATATAGAACACAACACATAAGCATATAACCATGCAACCATAATTCTTGTTAGGGTCCAGCCATCAATGCATGACCTTATCAATAATGCATACCATGAGCTCATACATGACAAAAACCATGACATCATTATGCACTTGACCATGTCATAACATTAACATACATAAGAAATGCGTAATCGACCACACATGTACATAAACACATATAATCAAGCATAAACGAACAATACTTGTAACCAAACCTACAATAATGATAGATGTAAGTGACATATAACGACATGTAACTAGTCATACATTCACGACAATGCATCCTAGAACAAAACCATCCACTTCCACATGGTGAAATCACTACAACCATGATCAACACCATACAAATGCAACAAGCACATGTAATGCAAGCATAAGGGACACACATGCAACCGAAATGAATGCAAGACCAACACACACAACCCATCTATTTCGAGGGGTGATCCATGCTATGATACCACTATGTAACACCCTCCTCCCACATCTACCAAAGTAATTGGCCAACTATGGTAAAAATGTGACAACAGGCCATTATGCTTTGATTTGACCTCCTAAGTCACGTTAAGGAAGTGGAACAGATGGAAACATACCATATAGACCTTCAACATCAGTATTAGGACCCTTAGGAATCATCCCAACTTTTTTTCCAACCAATTGCTAGGTCCCACTAAGATTTTGGACCACTTGACCCTCAAACGCTCCAATGCTATAGGCCTTCCAGTCTCTAGGAGTCTCTGGATACTCCCATGTTACATGCATACCAATGTCCTGGCACTATTTTTCTCAGCGTTGTGCCAACGTCCTCGGGATTTGAGCCACTTTTTGTAACACCCCCTCCCAGGTCTACCCAAAGTAGCCATGCCAACTAGGGTAAATAGGAGAAGAGATGCTACTACAATTAGATTCAACCTCCTATGTCATCTTAAGGAAGTGGAATCGATGAAACATCACATCCAACATCATCAACAGACCCCTCAAGAGACAATGCAACCACTCAGACAGTTTGTTTTTGGGTCCCACTGCTATTCTACAACTCTTAGGCCTCAGTTGCTCTCATGTTATGGGAAAGGGAGTGACCAATGACCTAAAATTGCTCTCACAGGTATGCCTGCTAGAAATTGTGCTCCAAAATTGCTAGTTTCGTGCCAACGACCCCAGGATTTGAGCAACTTTTCTAGCCTAGAATCCTTGCCTCTGCATAGAACTTCTTGTAACTTTTAGAAATCATTAAGAAAATGATAACCATGATGATCAATAAAAAATTACCCTCTAGACTAGGCCTGAGCATCCCCAACTAGGACTGACATTCTGTCAAACACTTGGCATCAATGCAACCTACAGGTCTAGGATAAAAGATAGAGCATAAATGACTGAAACAACTAATGAAACATAACCAGAAGGATCAACTCCTTCTCCATTGAACTACTACATCATCAATTAGGTCTTGTATCCATCCATTTAACAATTACAAGTAAATATATGAAATAAACATGACATGAACCAATAATTCAACCATGCTTATGTTGGGCATGGAATCCCCCCAAGGCATGTTTTGGGGCTCAAATCCCAATTTTTGACCTGATATTGTTGTAAATACTCCACGAATTGTGGGCACAGAGTGCGAAATGTATGATAGAGTCATAGGGTTGTCTGCCCTAGTTTTGTAATGAATAGAGCGAGGCTCTAAGTGTAAAAGAGGAAGTGGAGGAAGTAGTAGAGAGTAAAGGAAAGAGTCTGAGTGACTAAGTGTGTCTTTGGGTCATAGAGTAGGAGAAGGCTCTGCAGTTGAGTGCGTAGAGGCCTAGTAGTTCGCAGCTGAGTGTGCAGATCCCTACAGCTGAGTGCGGATGGCGAAGTCGAGTCTATAACCAAAGAAGGGATTAATAAAGAGAAGTTTGATATTAATTTGTGTATTTGTTCTTGGATTAATGCATGTTTGATATAAATTGCAAATATTCTGTTTATTTATTGTGCGCACCTGTATGAATGATTTATGTTGTTAAGTATAACTTAAAGCATGCAAGTAGGCTAAAGTAATCAACTAACATTGGAATACTAGTAAGGACTTGGGTAATAACAACGTTCAGCCCCGAGTAGGGTTATGCAAAGGTAGCATCTCAGGCTGCAAGGTATGGGAAAGTGCGCATAGCGATTTGCATAGGGTCGAGCCATGAAACGCTTGAACACATCAGACATCTCCAGGGTGTGGAAACTTGGTTCTAGCACCCTCCCATACTACTTCAAGTGAGACCTTAGTCCATGCTCCGCGAACTTTTTCCGAAAGGGCCAATAATACTAGGATTTGTTTGGCTAAATCAACTCTGAACCTGGGTCAGGCCCCAATAAGCCAACAAATGGTTCCGTTGCTGGGACTGAGATCTGCATAAGAGATATCTAATGTCGTATCACTGGAATCTGACAAAGAAAGAAATTGAAGAGTGGTTGGAAAGGAAAATTCACGAGTTTGTAGTGTAGGAAAATAGGAATCCGCGAGTATCGAAGGAAGAGTGGTTAGAATGCTACTTATATATGGAAATCCATGAAATTTTCTTTACATCCTTACCCTATGAGTTGTACGAGTGGATCATGAAGCTAGCAGATAGTCAGGGAAGGTGTAGGCTTGACAAACCTATTGTGTGGACTCAAGAGTTAGTGCACAGATTAGAAGCATCATAAAATAAGATCGCACGCACTGTGGACCATTGGCTTGATCTAATTATAGGGGGGTTTATCACCAAGTTCATGGTAGATACTTCAGTCAGCTATAGCGAGGCGGAATGACGCTTCCTCAAAGGACCGTGAGGTAAGTACATTAAATCTTTGAACACTTGGATTAAAATGATACTGTGTGAAAAGAGCGTTATGCGAATAAATTGATGTTGGGGCTACGCGAAGTGGGAGGATCTACAGAACTGAAGGTAGCGAAGAATTAGAGACTAGTCCACTGATTTTACCTCTGAGGGAGAGCGAGGAGGAGCTCGCGAAAGTTTAACCAAGAAGTGTGATTAGTCTAATAAGACAACAAATTTTGCGCATACCACCCCCACCTACACCACCACCAGTTTCACCATCTTCACCCCCATCTTCGCCCACACCACCTCCACCACCACCATAGTTCAATATGGCAAGCGCAATAAAATTTCCAGTGTTTAAAGGAGTAGGGAACGAAGATCCAGACCAATTTTTGTTTGTGGTAGAGGTTGTATGGGAAGCACAAGGAGTCACAGATAACAATATAAAGAAGGAAACACTGGTAAGCGTGTTGTAGGATCACGCATTGACATGGTACATTAAGCATTCCAATGATAATCCAAATGCAGGGATCGCGGATATCCAAGCTGCGCTAAATAAAGAATTTAGCAGGCCAAAATTAGAGACATAATCGATTATTGGATTTAAGGAAATCATGATGCTTCTAGGTAAGACCCCTTTGGAGCTAGATCAGCAACTGAAGTGTATGATTCGTGAAGGCAATATGACCTTGACAGAATGGAAACACTGTGCATGGTTTGTAGCATCACTAACACCGCATCTAAGGACCATACTGCCACAACAGAAGCTATCCACTCAGGCCAAGGCCTTGGAAATCGCAATGAGACTGCACGAAACCCCGATACAAGATCCTAACCTAGGAATCCAACATATCCACGTGCAATTGAAAAACTTGTGTCTTGAGATGCAGAGTTTGAAACAAGACAGGACAACTCGCCTAGAAGTGCACGAGGAGGTATGGTGGACAGAGTGCAAAGGCCAGGGACATGACAAGGAACATTGTCTTGTCTTCGTGAACTACCTGGCAGGAGGAGGGCCAATGCCATTGAGACCAGAGGCACAAGCGAGACTGAGCGTGGCACCTACATTATGGTGCATGATTTGTTAGATAGGAGGGAAGCATGCTATAGATAACTGCCATCTATTACAGAAGTATACACAGACGTCCCAACAGGTGTTCTGTAATTTCTACAGGTTAGTAGGCCATGATGAGCGTACTTGTAGGAATTAAAAACTGATGATGGATCAGAATCCTACCTACAGGATTTAGACTGAAACATGAACCCTCGATCAAAATACAAGGATGGCGTGCACTGGATTTTAGGGGCGCAGATGAGGTTAAGGTGGAATGGGGCCAAGAAGGTGTCGCAAACAACTAATTTTTTACAATTGTGGAGGGCCAGGGCATTATGCCTACAATTTTACAAATCTGACGAGACCATCATGATTATATTGTACCCAGCTTGATCATGAGATGGAGGACTATCCCACATTGATAGTGAGGTTGCACGATAAAGGAACACTCCAACCTCCCCCGACTCAGAACCTACAAATGATGAGGTCTGAGCCGCGCGAGGAGGACCCAAATGTAAACATCGTGCTCGAAGTGGTATCATGACAGGAGATGACAAAGGCAAGCAACCCAAAGAGAGTGCCTAGGTTCACAAGGCTCCAACAAAGGAACCAAAATTTGATTTGGAGCATGCTAAGAAGACATTCATGGAAGCTAAGAAGAGCTTCATGGAGGCCTCCACTTCTGGTAGTAAAGACAAACTGGAACCAGAAATGGACCCATCATTGATCACTAACTTTCTGGAGGCATGCATGAAGCTGCTGCAGGACAACAAAGCAGTGAAGGGACTGCAAGAACTCATCACTAGATGTGATAGACCAGGAGAACTGCACGTAGTCCAGAAGATCGGAAAGCACACAACACGAACAGGAAGGGAGATGCGATTGACTACGTAAATCAGGGAATATGAAATGGATCAAGTGATTTTGGATGTAGGATCAGACGTGATTTTGGATGTATGATCAGATGTGAACATCCTACCAAAATATACATGGGAGCACATGGGTAGGCCCGCATTGCAATGGTCTCCTATTCAATTGCGAATGGCAAACCAACAAAAAATCCCACCTATGGGGAGACTACAAGGAATAACGATGGATACCGAAGGTGCAAGAGTGCTTGCAGATTTCAAAGTGATAGAGATTGTTGATGACAACAATCCCTATCCCACACTACTAGAAATAGATTGGACCATTAACATGAATGGATTTATAAATCTAAAGAAGCGTAAGATGATTTTTGAGAAAAAGTCAATGCACGTAGTGGTACCTTTAGACCCTGTGGAAGGATTACGATACACAGAGTCAATGCATGATTGTGAAAATGATGATGATTTAGATGGTATATACAAGATAACAGTGTGAGAGTAGGACTGAGTGAATCCAACAGTGGATGGCAGGATTTTGTGGCAGTGCGAAAGCTCCTGCACCTCAAATTTGGATGAGGAAATAGAATGATGGTAGAACCGGTTACATGAGGTAACCACACTCAATTGTAACATGATGACAAGGTCATTGGATTGCATGACAACAGAGGCAAGTGATCTGCCTATGTATGATGGATTGACTGAGGTAAATGACTTCCTGAACAAATTTGAAAGAGAAGTACCCGAACAACAATGTTTCGATGCTCTGAAATGGGCACTGTGCGCTATGCCCGCAAAATGGTTGGGTACACATCGAAGAAGTTTTGAGGACTGGTGCGAATGTAGAAGGATGATGCTCATACATTTTGGAAAGCCTTAGATGTGGATGAAAGCTAGGTATGATGGACAAAATAGCCTGTGTGCCCACCTCTCCAGATGGGTACAGATGTATGGTATGCAACTTGCACGAATGTACGCCATCCTCGCGATAGGAAACAAGACCAACAAGTAGGAGCAGGCAAGATGATGGTGTGAATGACAGAGTATGATAAGACCAAGTGCACCAAAGATTATCCACGTGAGATGCACTGACTGGGACCTACGTGTACTGGAAATTCTATGGACTTATAGGACCATGTGCAAAACCTTGATGGCACGGGCACTTCTGAAGTTGAAGTATGAAGCAGAGGCTGTAATCCCTATGGGGTATGCAAGGCCTAGACCATGCATAGTAGAACCCATAGATACGATGGTTCGTGAAGCCTGGAAAGTAGGGATCACACGGCCGCAAGAAACATAATGCATGGGACCTGAGGAAGAAATCCAACAGGGAAACCTTAGACTCCGAAAACTTGAAAAAGAAAGGGTACAGTTAAGGAAGAAAAGTGGTTTGATGGACGCAGAGGTTAAGAAGCTAGAGGATGAGATAAAGGAAGAGTTTCTTGCCGAAAAAACTAGGATGATAAGGCAAGGTGTGCATGATCATTCTGACAAGTTTGAGAACTTTCATCGTGAATTGGTTAGTCTGATGCCTTGGCTTGGATCGCATATTGCTAAGCATAGTGACTAGGGTAGCGCGTTGCAAATGGTGAAGTGCGCGATGCCGAACACAACAATAAAAGGTGGGGATTCTCCAAGAACCCTAATGGAGGACATGATGGAGCTCTACATGGGTGGTGCAACTACCTGACTAGCCAAAGGAAGGATAGTCTTAGTGCTATAAGTAGTTGAAAGGGAGTGCAGGACTATAAACTATTCTGCCCAGGAGCTGCACAATATTGGTGATGTGTGGAGAAGCAAAGAGTCACAAGGTCCTCAACCGTGCATGGGGGGTTGCACTGCCGTGCAATTTGGCTAGAAAGTGACCATTGAAATCATTATTCACATTGGGATGCTTGACTTGAGGCCAAATGGAGCGGGCAATAGGAATTTAGGACGTGATTTATGGGCAAGATTTGGGAAAATCTGTTGCCAGGAAAGCATTAATGAATCAAAATTGGGGGGGAAAATTTGAATTCGAAAAGCACTATACAATACAAAGGGCCACCCAGTAAATGACACTTGGTAATTTGTGAATTGAGCAATTAAGCAGAGTCCTGAGAATTGTGATTTGAGCGTTTATTGAGCCCCTGAATTCGCGAGTGATAGATTACAGCCCAGATACAATGACAAGAACTAAGGATGGTTTGGGAATAGAAGAGGCAACCGCCGACAAGGCCGTGTAGGCCCTAACTATGGAGGATGTTCCAGAAGGTATCAGGGTTGTGGAAGAGATCCCCAAATCACTGCGTATGCCAAGACCCAAGAAGGATAAACAAGCAATGGCTCCCATATGTGTGTTCCTAAGGAACCCACTGTGCAACAAACTATCGATGGAAGATAAGGGGGAAGTTGTCACGATAGAAATAGATGAGGAAGAAGAAGATTTGCAAGCCCTTATTATCACAAAGGAAGAAGACGAAGGCCATGAAGTATGCTTCACTCTGGGCCATAAAGTATGCAACAATGATATATGATACCAAAATCTTCTGGGTGCTCATGGAGATGACCATCTGGATGTTGATCATCCGTAAGATGTGGTTGTTGCCCACATTGTACAACAGTCTGTAGAGTTTTACAAAATTTAAGGCAAACATGCACATCATATTTATCAGGGCGTGCAAGGATCCAACGAAGCAGTGAATGAAGCTACCTTTTGTAGCCACTTACGACACCATTTTCACTATCTTGGAGGCGTGGCCTTTGGAATGGCATGCCCCAAATCTTGCAGAACTCAAGATGGCGACAGCGCAAAAGAAAAGAAGGATGATGCAAAGCTATGCATCACACAGTTGGCTGAGAAAAGGTGGAAGGAAACAACAACAGTTGAGGTACAGGCAGTGCGGGAAGAAGCATAGAAAGCTGTCGAGCAGAAAAAGGCCACAGAAGTAGCCACAATGTCACAGGAAGTAATTGCGAAGGTGGGTGAGGGCCAAGAAATGCCCTCGTAGGGTCAGGAGGCAGAGGAAGTAAAACAAAAGAAGGAGGTGCAGACCCATGAACCGCATCCACACATTTGAAGTGCCCAGACACGATAGAGCAAGCAGGATCGAGGAAGAAGGTCAAGGCCTTGAAATTGGCCATTGACCCAATCACCCTAACCGAGGGTGATCTGCATGACATTGGTGAGACGGTACGCGATGTCACAAATGAGGCCCTTTAGGATTTCATGTAGGAGCACCAGACTGTGTTGGGGGCCCTCAGAGCATAGTTGCAGGCATTATAGGTGTGCCCCCCTTGTTGGCACCCTTTCAACCCATCTCATAGCAGGATCCTCGATAGTAGAGCAAATGTTGCATGCACAGATGGAAAACACAATAGTGTTTCCGGAAGGGGCTCCAGCGACATCAAATGAGGCCGATAGATTTTTGGTTAGCATGATGAAAGGCCTTGGCCTTAATCTAGCTACCCTTCCTCATGAGACACTACATCTATTATAGGATGGGATAACGGTAGAGCTGCATGCTAGGGAGAGCCACGCGATCCAAGTGCTCAATGAGAAAAAGATAAACATGGAACAACTCAATTTGTAGCGCGATGACTTGGTGTCACAAAATCAACAGTTGGTGTAGGTGGTATATGAAGCTTGTTGAAGCATCCTAGAGCTGGCCATCCCAGCAGACCTACTAGTGGAGGTGCGGATCCATAGGTTAGCAACATGAGTCTGTGAGGCCAGAGAAGAAATGGCAAAGGTTCAATTATAGCTGAATCTTCAGATCACCAAGCTGTGGTTAAAGGCATAACCATCCACTCCCCCAGAAGTCAGAGAATAACGCGCTTTGAGGTTCTCAAAACTCAGCATGAGGACCCCAACATCTAGTGCTTTGAGATAGAGGTGCAAGAACTCCAACAAGAATATGACAGTGTCCAAGGAACTGTGCAGACAGTGGTCCTCACCCAGTGGCTTGCAAGGATGCAACAGGCTAAGGCACTAAACGAGAAGGTGGACACAGCTCGACATAAGGAGGTAGTTCTAGAAGCATGCGTCCAGCCTTGGATCGACGAGGCTTTCACTATCACAACAACCATCGAAGGAAGGCTCGTGCACATATAGGGGATGCACACACAGATCCCAAAAAGTACCCTAGACACAGAAGTCTTGGAACAGTGGATGCAGCAGATCTAGCAAGCAACAACTCATTGCACTGCTGACCTCAGCGTAATTCAAGAATAGTTGGAGGGACTCCGTGCAAAGATCACCGCGCTGATACAGTGATTTGAGGGCAAGTCACGATGTTTGTGTTGGGTGCCTATTGGGCATGGAATTCCCCCAAGCATGTTTTGCGGCTCAAATCCCAAGTTTTGACCCGATATTATTGTAAAGACTCCTTGAATTGCGTACTTGGAGCTCGAAATGTATGATAGAGTCATAGGGTTGTTCTCCCTAGTTTTGTAATGTAATGTCAGCCTACCCATGGCCTGCAGACCATGGGATTGTATAAATAGAGTGAGGCTCTAAGTGTAAAAGAGGAAGTGGAGGAAGTAATAGATAGTAAGGGAAATATTCTAAGTGACAAAGTGTATCTTTGGGTCGTAGAGTAGGAGAAGGCTCTGCAGCTAAGTGTGCAGAGGCCTAGTAGTCCGTAGCTGAGTGCGCAAACCCCTGCAGATGAGTGCGCATGGTAGAGTCAAGTCTATAACTGAAGAAGGGATTAATAAAGAAAGGTTGATATCAATTTGTGTATTTGTTCTTGGATTAATGTAGGTTTGATATAAATTGGAATTATACTATTTATTTACTGCGCGCAACTATATGAATGATTTATGTTGTTAAGTATAACTTGAAGCACGCAAGTAGGCTAAAATAATCAACTAACATTGGAATACTAGTAAGTACTTGGGTAATAATAGCATTCAACCCTGAATAGGGTTGCGCGAAGGCAACATCTCAGGTTGCGAGGTACGGGAAAGTGCACGTAGCGACATGCATAGGGTGGAACCGTGAAACAATTGAACTCATCAGACATCTCCAGGGTGTGGAAACATGGTTCTATGTTGGGCATGGAATCCCCCCACATCATATTTTGGGGCTCAAAGCCTATGTTTTGTTCAAATATGTTGTATTCCTCCGCGCATTACGGGCGTAGAGTGCGAAATGTACATTGAGTCATAGGGTTGTTCGCCTAAAGTTTTGTAATGTAATGTAATTTCATGTCAGCCTACCCATGGTCTACAGACCATGGGAATGTATAAATAGAGTGAGGCTCTAAGTTGTAAAGAGAATTAGAGATAGATGAGAATGAATGGAGTCTAGAAGATAGAGAGCATAGAGAAAAGGTCTAAGTGCCTTGGGTTGTAGTAGTATGAAGAGGCTCTGCAGCTGAGTGTGCAGAGGCCTAGTAGAGTCTGCAGCTGAGTGCGCAGGGTAGAGTCGAGTCTGTAACCCAAGAAGAAGAATAATAAAGAGAAGTTTGATTCCAAATACTATGTATCTACCTTTGTATTACTTTCTATGCATTTATATTTTTTTTTTCGCGTGCACTTATATGAATATTGAACACTATTAAGTATAATTGTGCTCATACAAATAAGTTAAGTAATAAGATAATATCGGTTTAATATTAAGGAGCTTGGGTAATAACACAGATTTTGCCTCAAGTAGGGTTGCGTAAAGGTAGCATCATAGGGTGCGAGGTACTGATAGGTGCGTGTAGCGACGTGCACACAGGGTCAAACCGTGGACCACTAAAAAAACCATCAGAGATTTCTAAGGTGCAAAAACCTAGCTCTAGCACCCTTCCATACTACTTCCGGTGAGACCTCAGTCTGCTCTCTGCGGACTGTTGGTGAAAGGGCTAGTAGTGCCGGCATTGTTTTGGCTAAATCATCTCTGAACCTGGGTCAGGCCCCTATAAGCCAACAAATGGCTCCTTTGCCGGACCGGGATCTGCATATGGGATGTCTGGTGTCGTGTCACTCGAATCCAATAAAGAAAGAAGTTGAAGGGTGGTTAGACAAGAAGATTCATGAGTTCGTGGTGCAGGAAAACAAGAATCTGTGAGTATCTAAGGAATAGTGGTTGGAGCGCTACTTATATACAGAAATCCATGAAATTTTCTTTGCATCCTTTCCTTTTGAGTTGTATGAGTGGATCACGGAGCTAGCAAATAGTCAGAGAAGGTGTAGGCTTGACAAAGCAATCGTGTGGACTCCAGAATTAGTGCGTAGACTAGGAGCATTAGGAGATAAAATTGTGCGAGCTGTGGACCATTGGCTCGATCGTATTATAGGAGGATTTATCACTTAGTTTGTGGTAAATACGACTATCAGCTATAGTGAGGCAGAATGATGCTTCCTCAAGGAAGCGCGATGTAAGTATATTAAATATTTGAACACTTGGATTAAGATGCTATTGTGTGAAAAGTGGGTTATGCGAATAAATTAATGTTTGGGACTACGTGAAGTGGGAAGACCTATAGAAGTGGAGGTAATGAAGAATTAGAAACTAGTCCCTTAATTTCACCCTCGTGGCAAAGTGAGGAAGAGCTCGTGAAAGTTTCTTCAAGATGCACAGTCAGTCTGATAAGGCAACAAATTCTGCACTTACCACTTCCACCTACAGCGCCACCAGTCTCACCCTTCTCACCTCCATCTCCACCCACCCCACCTCCGCCACCACCACAGTTCAGTATGGTGAGTGAGATCAAACTACTGGTATTTAGAGGAGTAGGGAATGAAGATCTGGACCAATTCTGGTTCGTGGTAAGGGCAGTATGAGAAGCACAAGGCATCGTGGATGACAATATCAAGAAGGCTACATCGGTAAGCATGTTGTAGGATCATGCATTAACATGGTACATTAAGCATTCTAATGACCATCCAAATGTAGGAATCGCAGAGATCCAGACCATGCTGAATAGTGAATTTAGCAGGCCAAAGTTAGAGACACAATCAATTATCGAATTTAAGGAGATTGCGATGCTCTGGGGTGAGACCCCCTGGGATCTAGACCAAAGATTGAAGAGTATGATTCACGAAGCCAACATGATTTTGATGGATGGACAACACTGTGCAAGTTTTGTAGCGTCATGAACACCGCATTTAAGGATGATGCTATCACAACAAAATATTTCCACCTAGTGATCTGAATCGGATCCATAAATGACTGACAAAGAACCTTGACTGTATCGGGACGAAACAAATCCTTAATGAAATCCAAACCAGCGTAAAAAACGCCTTGAACAAGTGGCCATAGCAATTGGCGTGGAACGACGAGGACCTTGGTCAAAGCGCACTGACCGAGGCCCATGGAGATTGCACAGGAGGTCAAAATAGCCCTTGGGAGCCCTAGATCAGGAAAAGAAGGCAATTTTGATGCGTGATTAGTGCTAATCGCGCATCGCTAGGAAAACAGGGCCCAAATGGGGGAGTCTTAAGCACTCGGTCACGTTGGGAGCCAGAGGACCGCGGGCGGAAAAAGGTAAAAAGCGCCAATGTACGACGGTGGGACCCACGGCCTGGAAACTGGTGGTTTGATCGGGGCGCCCTTGAATGGTAAGAGGTTTTGGAGAAAACGGAGCGATCACAATCAACGATCGATGCGTGGCAACGGAGGTGAGAGAAAAACTGCCGTGATTGCGCGCTAATGGTCGAGCAAGTCAACCACGCTTGACGTGCATATGACATTGGATCTGGAGGAGCCCAGATCAGACGGCTGAGATTGCACCTGATGAAAAGAAGCATAATCGACAGGGAAATAAGCTGCGATTTAAAAAGGATTTGGAATCTGTTAACCGCCACAATGGAGGAAGAGCATATTCACGACATAATCGGAGGAACAAGATGACGAAGCATGCTGGCACCAGTTAGATGGAGACACGTGGCACTCCTTGAGTGTTCAAGCTGATGCTGAATAGGGAACTCCAAGCACAGCTATAGGAGGAGAATCAACGCAAGCAGGGGAGGAACCGAACAGGCATAGGATCGACTAGTTAAAGCCATGAACAGAGACAGTTGAAGGAGAGGAGGATTTGGAGAAGAATCCAAGCGACCGAGAGAGACAGTGAATAGTAAAACCCGAGAGGAGGACTGAACACAGAGAACAGTCAAGCCAAGCAGAGGAGACAGAGGGCCGAGCTGACCACAGGCAGCATCAAGCACCAGAGAGCTTGAAGATTAAAGCCTTCCCATAAAGGAATCTGTCTGGATTGAGCATCACAGTTGGCTCTTTCCACTGTAGACCAAAGGTCATAGGGCTGGTAGGAAGAAAAGGAGTTTGTGAACTCTGAGTGGCTTGGGGAATCCAAGAACCACCCTGCCAAGCAAAATCTGCTTCAGGAGAACTCGTATTGAGTCCCTGTATTGTAATTTCTCTGTTATAAGACGCAATAAAACAAGGCCACCACTGAAGCTGGACCAGAGACATAGCCCTAGAGAATAGGGTGAACTCCTTATTAAAAAATGTTTGTGTCTTTGTGTTGCTTACTATATTTCTCTGCTGTCTTTCCATTTAAATGTCTCTGTATTGGCAATTTGATTAATCCGTTGTTTCAATAACACAAAACACACACACCAGCACATGAGTCTGTAATAACTTTTGTTCAATAAATCTTCAACTGGGGTCACTCATAGGGTGATTATCAGATTAGGTGGTATCAGAGCTTAAGGCTGTAAGGTTAGACAAGCTTGTGTTGGTTTAGCTGTGAATGCTCACTAGATAAAAGCTCAAATTAGGAGAAGGAGAGTTGGTGGAAACTAATCTTGAAATTGCGAGAGTCTATTCTCGGAAGACAATGTCAGAAGAAAGTTCTATAGGGCTAGAGCCTCAATTCATAGAAAGTCTCCTAGCTATAAAGTATATGGTAGAAGAATTGTATAGGGACTTTATAAAGCATAAGGATGAAGATTCATCAGGCTCTAAACAAGAAAAAGAAGAAGATGAATCCATTCCCATGACCACTCCAAAGGAAAGGGGAAAGAAGAAAGCTTTCCTACACCTCCTAGTAGCCCTATGCATAATAAGAAAGCATCCTTGATTAAATTGGATGTAAAATTTGATTTTCCTATATATGATGGAGAGCTAAATGCTGAAAAGTTGGACAATTGGATTAGATAAATCGATGTGTACTGCAGAGTATAGAACATAGACTCTGACAAGATTAAGATTCAGCTAGCAAGCCTACGCCTAGGAGGCACTGCCTTGGTTTGGTGGGAAGGAAGAACCCAAGATGATATGAGGAAGCATGGTAAGACCATCTATGTCTGGAGTGAATTTGTTTCTGCAATCAAAAAACAGTTCTATCCATTGGCCTACATGTAACAAGCCATGATGAGTTGGCAAACTCTTCGGCAGTTGAAAGGGCAAAGTGTGCAAGGGTATACTCAAGAATTCAGA
>APFE031266075.1:52821-68342 GCA_000404065.3 Pinus taeda
AGAATGTGCATTGATTACCGAGCACTGAATAAGATAACAATCAAAAATCGTTATCCCCTTCCTCGCATAGATGATATTTTAGATCAATTGAAGGAAGCTGTTTATTTCACCAAGCTAGATTTGCACAGTGGATACCATTAGGTCAGAGTTGTAGAGCAAGATGCATGGAAGACTACTTTTAAAATAGAGCATGGATTGTATGAATGGCTGGTTATGCCTTTTGGCTTGACCAATGCCCCTGCTACTTTCATGAGATTAATGAATGATGTACTCCTAACTTTTCTTGATGATTTTGTTATTGTGTATCTAGATGACATTCTGATTTTTAGTAAAACGTGGGAAGAACATTTAAAGCATGTTAAGCAAACATTAGATGTTTTGAAAAGAGAAAAACTTTATGTTAAACTCTCCAAATGTGAATTTGGAAAAAACTCTCTAAATTATTTGGGTCATATAGCAGGGGGAGGTGAATTGAAAATAGATCCCTCTAAAGTGGCAGTCATCATAAATTGGCCTAAACCCAAGTCTGCTACATAAGTGAGAAGCTTCTTAGGAGCAGCTCAGTATTGGAGGAAGTTAATTTCAAATTTTTCCTCAATTGCAGCTCCCTTACATGCTTTGACAGGATTGAACAAGGTGTTTTAGTGGGGAGGCAAATAGCAGAAAGCCTTCGACACCTTGAAAGAAAAAATTAGTACAACACCTGTACTAACACTGCCAAACCTACAAAGACCATTTGAGATCCAAACTGATGCCAGTGACTATGCCATCGGAGTGGTGTTGACACAGCACAGTAAACCCATATGTTATCATTGTGAGACTTTTAATCCTGCAGTAGTTAACTATCCTACATATGATAAATAATTGTATGCATTAGTTCAGAGTGTGAAAATGTGGAAACATTATTTAATGGGCAAAGAAGCAGTAATACATACTGATCATTAGCCACTTCAATATCTACACTCCCAAACTAAATTGCAGCAATCAAGACATTACAGGTGGATGGGGTTTCTACAACAGTTTAATTTAGTCATAAAATATAAAAAGGGCATACATAACAAGGTTGCAGACATGTTATCTAGACCCATTATAAATGCATCTACCATACTTAAGCATAACTCTGTGCTGCATGAAAGCTACATAGAACAATATGCTCAGGATATGGACTTTAAAGATGTATATGCAACTTTGAGTCAAGGAAAAAGAGTAGAAGAATTGGACTATCATGTGAAGGACCAACTCTTATATCATTGTGGGAAACTCTACATTCCACAAACTGAGAGAGCAAAGATAGTTAGGGAAGCACACACTTCTTTGATATCAGGTCACTTTGGGGTATGTAAAACAGTTGCACAGCTGCAAAGGTTCTGCTATTAGCCGAAAATGAATGAGATAGTTTCTAGATATGTAAAGGGGTGTGCCACGTGTCCTAAAAGCAAGCCCAGCAATAGAAAACTAGACTTGTACACTCCCTTGCCAGTTCCTTCTCACCCTTGGGAAAGAATTTCCATGGATTTCGTTGGAGGACTGCCTAAATCTAGGAAAGGTCATGATTATCTATATGTTGTTGTGGATAGGTTCAACAAAATGTGTATTTTGATACCCTGTAGTAAACAGATTACAACTGAACAAACTGAAAAGTTATTCTTTGAACATGTATGGGTTCATTTTGGATTACCCAATTCTATAGTATCTGATCTAGACACCCGATTTGTGGGGAAGTTTTGGTCAAGTCTGTGGGAATTGATTGATAGAAAATTAAAGAAAAGCATAGCTTTTCATCCATAAACAGATGGCCAGAAAGAAGTAGTTAATAGGACGGTGATCCAACTACTAACAGGATATTGCAGCAAACATCCTAAGCTTTGGGATGAGCACTTGTGCTATGTGCAACATGCTTACAATCGAGCCAAACACTCTTCTACACAGAGATCTCCTTTTGAGACCTGTTTTGGTTTCATACCAAGGTCTCCTTTGGATTTTGTCTTTGGTAAAGATACCATCGTTGATAAACACAGTGATGTGGACAAGGCAACTAGGTTCATTGAACAGATCCAGGAGATCCACCAGGCAGTACAGGAATAGCTGGAAAAGAGCCAGGCCAAGTACAAGGCTAGGCATGATAAGCATCAGATGGAGCATAGTTTTCAAGTTGGAGACCAAGTCTGGCTGTATATCAGCAAAGACAGAATGCAAGGTGACGGTAAAAAGCTAAAACCTATCCAGTATGGACCCTTCAGGATACTTGAGAATATTAGTGAGAATTCTTTTCGCCTTGATCTACTAGCTTACATGTACATCTACTCAGTCGTGAATGCAGACTACTTGAGGTTGTTTGAAGCTTCAATGGTTGAGGACCCTGAAGAGCAGAGTCAATTACCTTCTGTTGATGACCTGCTACCTGAATATCTTAATGAGTTGTAGGAAGACATAGTGCTAGATAGGAAGGTGAGGACAATGTGCACTGGACAGGTGGAGTACCTCAGGATTGGGCTTAAAGGTTCGAAACCGAGCAATGCAAAGTGGATTGAGATTGGACAAGTGACACATCAGTTACCTCACTTAGTTGATGCTTGAAGAAAACCAACTTTTGATGGTCCAAAAGTTTTTTTAGTAGGGAGGCCGTGATCTGAATCGGATCCATAAATGACTAACAAAGAACCTTGACTATATCGAGATGAAACAAATCCTTAATGAAATCCAAAACAGTGTCAAAAACCCCCTGAACCAGTGGCCATGGCAACCACTGCGGAATGATGAGGACCTCGGTCAAAGCGTGCTAACTGAGGCCCATGGAGACTGCGCAGGAGGTCAAAATAGCCCCTGGGAGCCCCGGATCAGGAAAAGGATGTGATTTTGATGTGCGATTAGTGCTTAGCGCTAATCGCGCATCGCTAGGAGAACAGGGCCCAAATGGGGGAGCCTTAAGCACTCGGTCACGTTGGGAGCCAGAGGACTGCGGCCAAAAAAAGGTAAAAAGTGCCAATGTACGACGGTGGGACCCATGGCCTGGAAACTGACAGTTTGATCGGGGCACCCTTGAACGGTAAGAGGTTTTGGAGAAAGTGGAGCGATCACAATCAGCGATCGAAGCGTGGCAGCGAAGGTGAGAGAAAAACCACTGTGATCGTGCGCTAACGGTCGAGCAAGTCAATTGTGCTCAACGTGTGTATGACGTTGGATCTGGAGGAGGCCACATCAGATGGCTGAGATTACGCCCGATGACAAGAAGCGAAATCGACAGGGAAATAAGTTATATTTTAAAAAGGATTTGGAATCTGTTGACCGCCATGGTGGAGGAAGAGCGTATTCACGACATAACCAAAGGAACGAGCCAACGAAGCATGCTAGCACTAGTTAGATGGAGACACATGGTGCTCCCTGAGCATCCATGTTGACGCTGAACAGGGAACTCCAAGCACTGCTGTAGGAGGAGAATCGGCTTAGGCGGGAGAGGAATCGAACAGGCATAGGATCGACTAGTTAAAGCCATGAACAGAGACAGTTGAAAGAGATGAGGATTTGGGGAAGAATCCAAGCGACCAAGAGAGATAGTGAACAGTGAACCCTGAGAGGAGGACTGAACACAGAGAACAATCAAGCCAAGCAGAGGAGACAGAGGGCTGAGCTGACCACATGCAACATCAAGCACCAGAGAGCTTGAAGATTCAAGCCTTCCCATAAAGGAATCTATCTGGATTGAGCATCACAGTTGGCTCTTTCCACTGTAGACCAAAGGTCACAGGGCTGGTAGGAAGAAAAGGTGTTTGTGAACTCTGAGTGGCTTGGGGAATCCAAGAACCACCCTGCCAAGAAAAATTTTCTTCAGGAGAACTCGTATTGATTCCCTGTATTGTAATTTCTCTGCTATAACATGGAATAAAACAAGGCCACCACTGAAGCTGGACTGGAGACGTAGCCCTGGGGAATAGGGTGAACTCCTTATTAAAATCTGTTTGTATCTTTGTGTTGCTTATTGTATTTCTCTGTTGTCTTTCCATTTAAATGTCTGTGTATTGGCAATCTAATCGATCCATTGTTTAAATAACACAGAACACACACACCAGCACATGAGTCTGTAATACCTTTTGTTTAATAAATCTTTGACTGGGGTCACCCATAGGGTGATTATCAGATCACCTAGGCTGAGGCTTTGGAGATGGAAATGAGATTTCATGAGACCCCTATACAAGACCCTAGTCTGGGAGTCCAACAAATCCATGCACAACTACAAAATCTATGTCTGGAGATGTAGAGTTTGAAACAGGACAGGACACCTTGGCTAGAGGTGCGCGAGGAGGTATGGTGCATAAAATGCAAAGGCCAGGGGCATGATAAAAACCACTATCTAGTGTTTGAAAATTAATTGGCGAGAGGAGGGCCAATGCCGTTAAGACCGGAGGCACAAGTAGGACCCAAAAAGGCTCCTGCACTATGGTGCACAATCTGTTAGATAGGAGGAAAACACACTACAGATAATTGTCATATATTGCAGAAGTATACACAAATGTCCCAACAATTGTTTTGTAATTTCTGCAGGTCGGTAGGCCATGATGAATGCACCTATAGAAGCTACGAACTAATTATGGATTAGACTCCTGCCTATACGGTGCAGACCGAAACACGAGCCCTCGACCCAAATACAAGAATGGCGTGCACTCGATTTCAGGGGTGTCGATGAGGTCAAGGTGGAATGAGACTAGGAAGGGATCAGACCTCATCATCTGCAAATTTTGAGTTGGAGGCTGGAGTACCCCGTTTTTGTGCAACCTCACTATAAAAAAATGGATACTCCAGCCTCCAACTTAGAATTTGCAGATGATGAGGTCTGAGCCGCGCGAAGAATAACCGAATGTAAACATAGTGGTCAGGAGCGGTATGACCACTGGTGATGATAAAGGTAAGAATTTAGAAGATAGTACGTGGGTTCGCAAGGTTCCTACAAAGGAACTTGACTTTGATTTAGAACACGTGAAGGAGATATTCATGGAAGCTAAGAGTAGCTTCACGGAGGCCTCCACTTTAGGTAGTAAGGTTCAACTAGAACTAGAGATGGATCCCTCAATGCTCACTACCTTTTTGGAGACATGCATGAAACTAATATGCAATAGCAAGGCAGTGAAAGGACTATAGGAACTTATCAGTAGGTGTGCGGGATCGGGAGAACTGCATGTGGTCCAGAAACTTAGAAAGCATGCATTGCGCACAGGAAAGGAAAAGATGTTGACTGTGCAAATCAACGAGTATGAAATGGATCAGGTAATCCTAGATCTCAGATCAGACATGAATGTGATGCCAAAACAAGCATGGGAACACATTGGCATACATGCACTATAATGGTCTCCTATTCAAATGTGAATGGCGAACCAACAGAAGATCTTTCCCATGGGAAGATTGTAAGAGGTAACGATGGATATCGAAAGCGCAAGCGCACGGGCAGATTTTTAAGTGATAGAGATTCTCAATAACAATAATCTCGCTATTAGGAATAAACTGCGCCATTGATATGAACAGAGCCATAAACCTAAAGAAGCGCAAAATGATTTTTGAGAAAAAGTCACTATGCATAGTGGTACCGCTAGATCCAGCTGAAGGAGCACGATACAATGAAATAGTGTGCGACGATGAGAGCAATGGTGATCTCAATTATATCTATAAGATAACCACACAAGAACAATATTGGGTGAACCTGACTGCAGATGGTAGGATTTTGTGGGAGCTCGAAATCTCCTGCATTTTGGATTCAGACGAAGAAATAGAGCGATGGCAGAATCAGCTGCACAAGGTAACAACACTTAATTGCAACATGATGGTTAGATCACTACACTGTGTGACAATAGAGGTAAGGGATCTACTTATGTATGATGGGTTGACAACAGTGGATGAATTCCTAACCAAATTTGAAAGCGCTGTACTAGAATAGCAGCGGCTCGATGCTCTGAAATAGGCACTATGCGCAACGCCCCCAAGGTGGTGGGGTACGCATTAGGGAAGTTTTGAGGATTGGCACGGATGTAGAAGAATGATGTGCCTACAATTTGGGAAACCATAGATATGGCTACTAGATAAGTATGACCGACAGGATGATCTATGTACACACCTCACGAAATGGACCAAGATCTACGGGGAAGAGCCACAACCTGACTGGGTACATTTATTCTATCATACCCTGGATGTCATACCCATGAATTGGTATACTAAAACGGAGCTCCGCCATGGTACGAGCGAATGGGATGTCTTGCACGAGAGATTTATGTTAACTTTCACGTTTGAAGATCATTGGTGGGATACTATTGACAATGCACTACAGGTAGTAAAAGAAACTATCTTCAAAATGCCCCAGGAGCCAATGGAAGTACTTCAGCCAAAATGGGTGACACAGCTGAGCTGCATGCTAGAGTGTTACAACGTAAATGTTGAGGAGGATGATGAGGACCCACAAAATATTAACATTCCAAAAATGGAAGGCTATCACGATATTCGAGGACCATCAATTGAGGATCCCAACATCACCATGCTGCTAAAAGAAAAGCAGGTAAACATTGGAATGGAGGTAGAGCCGAAGTATGCAACACTTGGGGATTATTGGGATGATGCACAGTGGATAAGGTTGTTGAGTTACTCCGCGAATACTAAGACTTGTTCCCGACCAAAATTACAAAGTTAAAGGGATCGTTGGCAACTTAGGGATGATGAAGATCACCCTGAGACCTGACGTGAAGCCAGTTAAGCAACGACCTTACCACTTGAATCCGAAATGTAAAGAAAAGGTCTGTGAAGAATTAGACAAAATGATCGTAGCCAGAATTATTGAGCTAGTGGAAGAATCTGATTGGGTGAATCCTATGGTAGTACAGGAGAAAAAGCAAAAGGGTGAAATAAGAATATGCGTGGACCTCAGGAAGTTGAACGATGGTTGTGTACATAATCCATTCTTGGCACCATTCACAGATGAAGTACTGGAGAATGCTGATGGTCAGGAAGCATACTCATTCATGGATGGGTTCTTAGGGTACCATCAGATCAAGATCACACTGGAAGACAAGCAAAAAACAACCTTCGCAACAGAATGGGGTTTCTTTCGATACACCGTTACACCATTTGGACTGAAGAACACGCCAACCATCTTTTCACGCATCATTGTGGCTGCGTTCAAAGAATACATCCACAAGTTCTTGGAAGTCTATATGGATGATTGGACTATATTTGGATTAGTTAAGCACCATGTAGCAACCTTATGCTTGATGCTGGATACTTGCCGTTGACACCAGATTGTGCTGAACCATAAAAAGTGCACATTCCTCGTTCCCTTTGGAAACCTGTTGGGACATGTGGTTTGCAAACAAGGACTGATGGTGGACCCTGTGAAGATTGCCATTATTCAAAATTTGGAAGCACCATAGTGTTAAACAATTGCACGCTACTTTGGGACACACTGAATACTATAGGAAGTTCATCAAACGTTATGCCCAAATAATAGTGCTGATGGAAAATATATTGAAAAAGGATGGTACATATTTTTGGAATGATGATTGCATGAAGAGTTTGGATGTCCTGAAGGGGAAACTATCCTTCGCTCCAATCCTGGTCTTCCCAAAATGGGATGTGGGATTTCATGTACATGTTGATGCGTCGTGTATTGCACTGGGAGCAGTACTCACACAGGAGGGTGCAGAGGGCGTGGATCACCCGATCATGTTTGCAAGTCAAATATTGTCCAAAGTAGAAAAGAACTATTCCACCACTGAGTGCGAGGGGTTAGCAATGGTGTACATGCTCCAAAAATACCAACACTATTTACTCGGAGGATATTTCAAGATGTATACTAACCATTCTATGTTGAAATACCTGGTGAATAAGCCTGTGTTGGGGGGGCACATATGCAGATGGATCTTACTATTCCAAGAATATGATTTTGAGGTCATAGTCAAGTCGGGACACCTAAACACAGGACCAGACCACTTGTCACAAATTGGGATATGCTTGGAGGAGGGACTACCTGATGCAGAGCTCTTTGTAGTACGTGTCGCGGATGGACACTTCGCAGATCTAATCCACTTTCTAAAAATAAGGATTGTGCCAAAGGAATACTCAGTCCAATAGAAAAATGAATTGGTGGTGCGCACGTCAGACTTTTCTGCCATCGCGGGGCACCTATACAAAATGGCAATGATGAGATATTGCGAAGATACATACCTGAATTTGAACAAGGTCAGATCCTTGTGGAAGCACATGGGGGCACTACAGGAGGACACTATGCAAGACGTGCGACCACGCAAAATATTCTTCGTGCAGGGTTATGGTGGCCAACCTTGCACCAGGATTCAAAAGTGCATTATAAGGCCTGCGATACATGTCAAAGGACTGGAAAACCATCACGGAGGGACAAGATGCCATTAAATCCACAAATGACACTACAACCATTCAAAAAATGGGCAGTCGACTTTGTGGGACTGATCAAACCTCAAGGAAATATGGGCACTCGCTGCATCATCACCACGACGGAGTAATTGAAACGATGGGTGGAAGTGTAGCCGATCAAAGACTACATGACTGCTACAACTGCAAAGTTTTTGTTCGAAAACATGTTGACATGATTTGGCTGTCTGAAAATATTAATGAGTGATTGCAGAACACATTTCCTGAATGAAACCATTAGTGTGCTCATAGAAGAGTTCTAGGTGTATCATCAAAAAAGTATATTGTATCACCCATAAGCTAATGGGATAGTAGATGCATTAAATAAAATACTGGAGACAACGCTGACCAAAGTGTGCAACGCACAACGAAACGACTGGGACCTCTGCGTACTTATCGTATTATGGGCTTACAGGAAAATGTGCAAGAAATTGACAAGACAAACACTTTTTCGGTTAGTCTATGGCACAAAACCTATCATGCTGATGGAATACATGGTACCTAGTCCGTGAATAGCAACACTCACTAGCATGACGGACCATGAAGCTTTGGAAGAAAGGCTCATGCAATTAGAAGAACTCGAGGAAGAATAGTTTCTAGCTGGATTTCATCAGTAGGTACAAAAGCAACATGAAAAGTCCTGGCATGATCGACATATCAAGTTGCGTGCCTTCAAGGTAAATGACTTAGTGTTGCTGTATGATAGTAAGTTTGAAAAATTCCCAGGAAAATTCAGAATGCACTCACTGGGACCCTATGTGGTTAAGGAGGTCACAGATGGAGGCATTGTCCAACTAATCAAACTAAATGGAGAACCCTTCCCAGGCAAAGTAAATGGCAGTCACTTGAAGCCCTACACGGGTGGGCCGACTATCTAACTAACCGACCAAAGCATAGTCTTTGCAACCCGAGGAGTTGGACAAGGGCGCGGGACTATAAACATACGCAATAGATGCCAATACAGAGGTAAGGACACAATTTAGACACAGAGGGTTCAGAAGCAAGAATGTAACAAGTTCGGTAGGCAGCAACGCAGTGTGATGCAGACATTTAGGTCATTTGGGACCAATTGGAGGGACTTCACGCTAAGATCACCGCACCGACAGAGTGACTCAAGGGCAAGTCATAATGTTTGTGTTGGGAGCCTGTTGGGCATGGAATCCCCCCACAACATGTTTTGGGGCTCAAAGCCCAAGTTTTGGTTAGATATGTTGTAAGACCTCGCGAATTACAGGCGCGAAGTGCGAAATGTACATTGAGTCATAGGGTTGTTCGCCCAAAGTTTTGTAATGTACTGTAATGTCATGTTGGCCTACCCACTGTCTGCAAACCATGGGATTGTATAAATAGAGCGAGGCTCTAAGTTGTAAAGAGAATTAGAGATAGATGAGAATGAATGGAGTCTAGAAGATAGAGAGCATAGAGAAAAGGTCTAAGTGTCTTGGGTCATAGTAGTGGGAAGAGGCTCTACAGCTGAGTGTGCAGAGGCCTAGTAGAGTCTGCAGCTGAGTGCGTGGACCCATGCAACTGAGTGCACGGGGTGGAGTTGAGACTGTAGCCCAAGAAGAAGAATTATAAAGAGAAGCTTGATTCCAAATATTGTGTATATGCTTTTGTATTACTTTTTATGCATTTATACAGTTTTTTTTTTTATTACGCGCACTTATATGAATACTGAACATTGTTAAGTATAATTGGGTTCATACAGATAAGTTAAGTAATTGGATAATATCGGGTTAATAGTAATGAACTTGGGTAATAATGCGGATCGCGCCTCAAGTAGGGTTGTGCGATGGTCGCATCGCAGGCTACAAGGCACTGATGAGTGTGCGTAGCGACATGTGCGTAGGGTCAAACTGCGGACCACCGAAAAAACCATTAGACATCTCTAGGGTGTGGAAATCTGGTTCTAGCACCCTCCCATACTACTTCAGGTGAGACCTCAGTTCGTGCTCTATGGGCTATTGCCGAAAGGACCAATAGTGCCAGGATTTATTTGGCTAAGTCATCTCTGAACCTAGGTCAGGCCCCTATAAACCAACCTTCTATCACCCTCCCATACTACTTCAGGTGAGACCTTAGACTACGCTCCACAGACTGTTTCCGAAAGGGCCAGTAGTACTGGGATTTGTTTGGGTAAATCAACTCTGAACCTGGGTCAGGCCCCAATAAGCAAACAACTTATAACCGGGATAAAGCCATATAAATGTTAATGATGTGACAAGCATTAAATCTAGGTATAAATAAGTGGAAAAGTAAGAGAACTTAGCTTTTATTAATCATAGGAAAATTTGACCAGGTTCGAGACTTCCACGTACCACTCGACCATAGAGATGGCTAAACCAAATCTCTCTTTCAGCTAATCACCCCCGGTGCCATATTCTAAGCATGAATGTTGGATCTCATAGAACAACCAATCCAAGAACAATCAAGAGAATCTAGAGGTTAAACTACCTTGACCCTCATCCAACCACAATCACACCAAAACCAATGCTCCGATCACAACCGAACATAACTTGGAATGCCATCTGGAATCCATCACTATCCTTGAGGAATTTTCTATCTCTCTTTCTCTCAGGCTTTATTTCAATCCAAATCTGGATCACTTGGACCTAAACTGAGGCTTCTCCGTCAGGATTTACTATGTATCTCGCCAAAACTCGTCAAGGGATTCCTAGGTCTTTGGGAATGAATCTTGAGACCACCTCCACCCCAGATTCTGAAATCCATCTGGAAATTCCAAAGTTCCAAAAACTGAAATAAACATCCCAACAAACCATGGCATTCAGAAAAAGCCTAGGCTAGGCTGAAATCCACTATCATAACCCAGAAAAACCATGCCACTGACATCAAGAGAACCATACACCAAAATGAAAATCCATGCATGTCCAAACCAACTGGGAAATCACACATGCAAAAGGTTACCTGCAAGTATTCTCATTGAAGTTGCTTGATCCTACCTTCCTTTCCTTGTTCCTTTCTTGCTTTTCCGTTCCTTTCCTTGCCTTCACTTTCCTTTTCTCCAAACTAGAGTGATCCAAGAAAACTCCAAGTGACCATGAGAGCGAGAGAGAGAGAGAATAATAAGATAGCTTCAAACTTGAACTGACAAAATCCATGAACTGATCCTCAAAATCCTTTTTATGCATGAGGCCTCTAATTTCTTCATTTTCCATTATTTTTCTTCAATTTCCTCCTCACATGCAACCAGTGACCTTTTAACTTCCTTTTTTCCTAATTTCCTTTATTTTTCATAAATAAATGTGCCAAAAATTCCTTTCCTTTTAATGCCTTTGCCATAGTCTTTGCCAATTTTCCTTAGCCAAAACACACATCCGGTGATGCCCATTAGGATATATTTTCCAAACATTCAGCTTGGAATAAGTGTTCCTTAACCATGGTCTTATTTTTCCTTTATTAACTTTTATTACATGGAATTTTCACTGGGGCTGTTACAAAACCCTCCCCCTTGTGGAACAATGTCCTAAACACATCAAGATCTCAGCCAACCCGCTTAAAAGAAAACATACTACTTATGGAGCTTTATAACTTAGCTCATTGTAGTATTTACAATGAAGAACCTACTCAAAAGAAAACATCATGACAACATGACAATATAATAAACATAATAACATGACACCCATACAGCTTATTGGTTCTATATCTTAGCTCATTGTAGTATTCACATCCATATAAATATACATATACAAATATCAAAACATGATAAAAACATATTCCAAACATAAACCAATATAAAACAAAAACAGATTTGCCTCAACTGGAAAATAATGAAGGATATAGGGCCCGCATCTAATCCGCTAATTCCCATGTAGCTTCTTCAAGCCCAACGTGATTCCACTGCACTTACAATTACTTTATGGCTATGTTCCTGAGCATGAGGTGTTTCCACTGCGATATGCACTAAGACTTTGACTCGAAGTCTCCTTCTTGCTTCACCTACAATATATACCAAACAATAACATGATCAACATCCTTTATATACTTCTTAAGCAATGAAATATGGAAAGCATCATGGACTTTCACTATTGGAAGTAGTGCAAGTCAATATGCCACTGGTCCAATCCTCTCAAGGATCTTGAAAGGCCCGCAATATTGTGGTGTCAACTTGGCACATGAACCAATCCCCAAAGATATTTTCTTGGGCTTGATGTGCAAATACACATGTTCCCTAACTTGAAACTCTTCGAATACCCAGTGCTGATCTGCATAACTCTTCTGTCTATCTTTTGTTGCCTTTAGATTCTTCTTTATAACCTGCATTTCATGCTCCATGTTTGCCAACATGTTTGGTCCAATAAGTACCCTGTTCACTGGATCAATCTAGATGATGGGAGTGTTACAACTTTTCCCATCAATTGCCTTGAAAGGAATCATCCTTAATGACTCCTAATAAGAATTGTTGTATGCAAACTCCACCAATGGTAGATACTCTTCCCATTTCCTTTTTTGGTGCATCACGTACATCCTCAACATATCTTCCAAGATCCTGTTGACCCTCTCTGTCTGACCCTCTGTATGTAGATGATAAGATGTGATGAAGGTCAACTTTGTACCCAAGCCTGCAAATAGCTCCTTCCAAAACTTGGAAGTGAACTTTGCATCCCTGTTTGACACAATATTCTTTGGAACACCATGTAGTATCACTATCTCTCTGATGAACACTTGTGCTACCTCACTATGTAGTCTTTATCAGAATGAAGTGAGCTACCTTGCTCAACCTGTAGTCGACCATGACCATAATAGACACATGCTACTTCACTGTCCTTGGAACACCTATGATGAAATCCATGAAAATGACCTCTCATTTCCATTTTGGGATCACTAGAGGTTGTAGTAGACCACCTAGATGCTTGCATTCCGTCTTTACCTACTGACAGTATAAACATCTAGCGACAAAACCAACCACTTCTTTCTTCAGATTCGGCCAATAATAGAACTTCTTTACTACCATCAATGTCTTATGATCTCCAAGATGACCCGAATATAGTTTCACATGAAAATCCCTTAAGATAAGCTTCTTCAGCTCACTGTAATTTGGAACATAGATCCTATCTCTAAATGTCACCAAGCCATCTATCGTGAGATGATAGTATGCATCCTGATCACTTGTACCTATACTTGCACCTGAAACTGTACTCTGTTGTAACCTGTGCATGATCTCCATGTTTTTGTCTTCCCACTAACCTCCCTGCAAAATCCTATCCTATAACTCTGTCCCATAAGATCTTATAGTTGCTATATGATTTACCTTTACCTTCCTGCTAAGAGAATCTGCAACTCAATTCGACTTCCCTTTGATGTATATGATCTCGAAGTCAAACTCACTAAGGGTAGAAAACTATCTAGCTTGCCTGGCATTTTGATTCATCTATTCAAACAGATACCTCAACCCACTACGATCGCTCATAAATGTGAATCTCCTACCCAAAAGATAATGTCTCCACATCTTCAATGCATGTATAATCTCTTAGCTCAAGATCATGCGTTTGATAGTTCCTCTCATGCTCATTCAGTTTCCATGGCTCATAGCACACTACACATCCTTCTTTCATGGAGAACTCCAGCAAGTTCCCTTTTGCAAGCATCTATACACACTACAAACTCCTTGTCTAGATCCACAATCTTTAGCATGGGTGCATGTGTCAACAACTATTTAATCTACTCAAAACTGGCCTCACATTCTTCTGTCCATTCAAACTTCTTACCTTTCTGCTGCAATGATGTGATAGGATATGAAATGCATGAGAAGTTCTTGATGAACCTCCTGTAGTAACCTACCAATCCGATAAATGACCTTGCCTCATCTACATTCTTAGGAGCTTCCCATTCCATGATGGCCCTTATCGTTTCCAGATCTACTGTCATGCCTTCCTTGGAGACAACATGCCCAAAATAGTTTACCTCAGTCTGAAAAAAGTTGCACTTGTTAAGTTTAGCATACAACTAAGGCTCTCTTAGAAATCTCAATATTGCTGCTAAATGTTCGACATGTTCCTCCTCATTCTTAGCATATACCAATATGTCATCAATGAAGACAATAACGAACTTGTCCAAATAAGGATACAACACGCTATTCATCAAACACATGAATGTAGCTAGAGAACTAGTCAAACTGAATAGAACAACAAAAAAATCATAATTCCCATACCTAGTCCTAAACGCAGTTTTGAAGATATCCTCTTCCTTGATGCGTACTTGATGGTATCCTGATCTCAAGTCGATCTTAGAGAAAATTGCTTCTCCCTTTAGCTAATCAAATAAATCATCAATCCTTAGCAAAGGGTACTGGTTCTTGATCGTTACCTTATTCAGCTACCTGTAATCAATGCACAATATAAGAGTACCATATTTCTTCTTTACAAACAACACTGGTGTGCCCCAAGGTGATACACTAGGTCTGATGTATCCTTTGTCCAACATTTCCTTTCGCTGCAACTTCAACTCTACCAACTTAGGTGTGCTCATCCTATAAGGTTATTTCGATGTTGAAGCTACCCCTGGCACTAACTCAATAGAAAAGTCTACCTCCCTGTGAGGTGGAAATTAAGTAATGTCCTTAAGGAATACATCCTGAAACTGCTGCAAAACTGTGTACCTGCTCAACATATAAGCATCCTCAACCTCCTTACCCTTGTCACTAGAAATGTGTACTACAAACATTGCACAAGCTTTTCTGCAACTATGCTTAGCTTGCATAACGTTAACCATCCTTACTGATGTAGGCTTCTTCTTCCCCTACACAGTCCTCTTTTCTCCACTATCATCCACACACTCAATGGCCTTGTCGAAGCAATCCACTTTGGTTCTATGAAGGTATAGCTAATCTATACCCAAAATCATACTATATGATCCCAATGGAAATAGATTCAAATGTGTTGCCGCAGGCATACCATTTAACTCAAATGCACAATCTCTTACCCAATGGTGGACTCACTTCTTGGTGCCTGTAGCCAATTGTACCAACCAAGATTCTGCATGCAATTATTTTCTCAAACCACACTTATCCACCAGGTCAGGATTAATATAACTATAGTTATATCCAGGATCAATCAAAATATAAACAACTTGATCACAAAGCTTAC
>APFE031266080.1:0-10650 GCA_000404065.3 Pinus taeda
GGAGGAGGTGGTGCTGGAGGTGGAGGATGAGGAGGTATGGAGGTGGATATGGTGGAGCAGGAGGTGGAGCTGGTGGTGGTAGTGGTAGAGTCGGCGGTGTTAAGGTGGAGGTGGTGGTGGTATTGGTAGATTCGGCGGTGTTAAGGTGGAGGTGGAGGTGTAGGTAGAGGAGGTTGTGGTGGAGGTGGAGGAGGAGGAGGAGGTGGGGTGGTGGTGGTGGAATCTGTAGTGTGAAGGTGGAGGTGGAGGTGGAGGTAGAGGAGGTGGAGTCTGCAGTGTGAAGGTGGAGATGGCGGTGGTAGTAGAGGAGGTGGTGGAGGTGGTGGAGGTAAAGGAGGTGATGTTGTAGGTGGGGGAGGCAGAGGAGGAGGAGGTTGTCATGGAGACGGTGGTGAAGGTGGAGGCAAGATGTGGAAGAGGAGGTAGAGGTGGTGGAGGATGTTGATGTGTATGTGGAGGAAAAGGAGGTGGAGGTGGGGGAAGAGGAGGCAGTGGAGGAGGAGGTGGATGTTGATGAGGAGAAATAGAAGTTGATTGAGGAGGTGGAGGTGGAGGTGGTGGAGGAGGAGGAAGTGGAGGTGGTAGAGGAGGTGGTGGGGGATGTGCAGGTTGTGGAGGAGGAGGTGGTGGACGATTTGGTGGGGGATGTGGAGGTGGTTGAGGAGGACAAGGAGGAGAAGGTGGTGGCGATGAAGGTGGTGGAGGTAGAGAATGTGGTGGAGATGGAGATGGTTGAGCAGGTTGAGGTAAAGGAGAGGACAAGGTGGATTGGGATGAGTAGGAGGAGGAGGAGGTGGATGTGGAGGAGGGTGAGGAGGAGATGGACGTATGCAAGTTAATTTAAAGTTCAAGTCTTAAATTCAAATATTTGATTGCCACTCTCCTTTGCATTGTTGGAAATTCAAGCTACAGTCTCATGAATCCAAAACATATCTCTTGACATACATAATATCGTACCATTAAATGATAAGTAATACATTTACGAAGATTTCCTCTATGCAAAATATAGTCATTCAAGTACATGAAATTTCTTTAACATTTAGATCTAATATCTTGGATGAGGAGGTGTAGGTGGATATTATGGTGGAGGAGGAGGTGGAGGTGGAGGTGGAGGTGGGTGGTGGTGGAGTGTGTAGTGTGAAGGTGGAGATGGAGGTGGAGGTAGAGGAGGTGGTGAAGGTGGTGGACGTAGACGATGAGGAGGAGGTAAACGTGGTGGTGGTGTTGTCTGTAGTGTGAAGGTGGAGGTTGAGGTGGTGGTAGAGGACGTAGAGGAAGTGGTGGCGGAGGTGTAGGAGGTGGAGGTGGAGGAGGCAAATGAGGAGGAGGAGGTTGTCATGGAGGTGGTGGTGGAGGAGGAGGCAGATGCAAAAGAGGAGGTAGAGTTGGTGGAGGAGGTTGAGGTGTATGTGGAGGAAAAGGAGTTGGAGGACGTGGAGGTGGGGGAAGAGGAGGTAGTGGAGGAGGAGGTGGAGGTGGAGGAGGAGAAAGAGAAGTTGATTGAGGAGGTGGAGGTGGAGGTGGTGGAGTAGGACAAAGTGGAGGTGGTGGAGGAGGTGGAGGTGATGGAGGAGGAGAAGGTGGAGGTGGTGGAGGAGGTGGAGGTGGAGGTGGTGTTGGAGGATGTGGTGGGGAATGTGTAGGTTGTGGAGGAGGAGGTGGCGGTGGAGAAGGTTGAGGTGGTGGTGCAGGATTTGGTGGGGTATGTGTAGGTGGTTGTGATGGAGGAGGTTTAGGTGGTGGTGGAGGATTTGGTGGGGGATGTGTAGGTGGTGGAGGAGGAGGAGGAGAAGGTGTTGGTGATGGAGGTGGTGGAGGAGCAGAATGTGGTGGAGATGGAGGTGGTTGAGGAGGTTGAGGTAAAGGAGAGGAGGTGGATTAGGATGAGCAGGAGGTGGAGGAGGTGGATATGAAGGAGGATGAGGAGGAGGTGGAGGTATGAAATTTAATTTAAAATTCATGTCTTAATTTCAAATATGAAATTGTCACTCTCTTCTCCATTGTTGGAAATGAAAGCTACAATCTCATGAACCCAAAACATATCCCTTGACATAAATTATATCATACCATTAAATGATAATTAATACATTTTGGAATATTTCCTCTATGCAAAAATATAGTCATTCAAGTACATGAAATTTATTTAATGTTTAGATCTCGTATCTTGGCCAAGAATTTGAAGCATTTTTCAAGATTAAAATTTTGTGTTTTTTTTTTTAACTTTTATTAGTCCTATAAAAACTTATAGTTCGCATTCTATTTTCCAATTAACCATTTGTTTGGGAATGCCTGGATTCATCTAATTATCATTTATTTAAAAAGTGTTAGGTTAAAGTTAATGTTGTTTCTTGAATAAGAAGTCTTATGTTCTCTTTTATGTTTACTTGAGAAACGTAGGATATTAGGAATCATATATGGCTTTGTTTATTATTGAAGTTTCCACATATTTTTCATAATTGTTATTAATTTTTTTATGTATCTAATGGTTTAAGGAAAAAAGTTAATTTGCAGTTCACTTTCTTGCATGACCTAAAATTCTTCACTTTTTAGAGAAACCATTGTTTATCTTGTATTTTGTTTCAAAATATTTATTAGGAAAGGGAAATATGTTCTATTGGGCTATTTGTATGGAAAAATGACCTATGCTATAGCTTCCTATGTGTTCATTGTAGGAGATCTACTCTCATGGGAACAATATTCCTTTAATGAAATTATACTTTTGAGGGAAAGGCTTAAGGAACAATACATGTAATTAGTGGAGGATGACAAACAATTTAGTGTATTATAAATTTTGAAGTTGAAATCCTTTTATGACACTTGTTTTTTAACATGTTATACTAAGTAGTGAACATTTTTCTTTGTCGGTGTATTTCTGAACTTGAAAATTGTGGCTTTATATGAGTTTGTGTTAATTGATTTTTTTATCATACAAGAAACTAACTGTCATTAATTCTTTTGTCTTTCATTCAATCTCATTGGGAATTTTGTGTAATTTCAAAAAATTATGTATTGATCAACAATTATTAGAGTTTTGATTGAAGAAGAAATAATAGTAGTTACTATAATAGTTACACACCAAGCAGTTGAAAAACTTATAGATAGTGATGCACCACAAAATCATAAAAGATGTTGGTTTATTTGAAGCGAAGTAATTGGATAACTATTTCTATTAGAGAATGAATGCATAAGAAGGAAAAAAACTTGATGTAAATATTAAATGATGGATTCACCAATAATTTACAAGATTTTATAATTAACTCAATGATTCACTAATGTTTTACAAGATTTTACAATTCACTGAAAGAACCACAAATATTTTACAACATTTTATATTTTAGTAAAATATTCCCAAAAAATGATATATACTAGACGATGACCTTTGGTTAATATTAGAAAGGAAAAGAAGAAATTACATGGAGATAAGGAACATAGGAATAGAAGAGAAACAATTCCTATTGCCCATGGAGAAAGTAGTCTTGGAAAACCTTTGCAAACTCCCATGACAGGGGTTCAGCAAACCTATTGCCTAATTTGTGTATTCTCTTCTTCAAATAAAATGATAGTAATAGTAAATTATATACAATCATTATGCAGAAACAAAATATATAGAGTTGACATGAATATCTAATGTTTATTGCTAGAATATAAATAGACAAATATGATAGTATTGTAAACTTTCGCTGGAATCACTTCGTTACAGGTAGTAACAAGTAAATGAATTGTATGAATTGTTATTAGGAATAAAAAAAAAGATTTACATTGTATTATTTTCTCATAATTAAATATTGTCATTAATAAAGAGAGGGTAAATAAAAGCCCTAGTCTCCTTTCGATTTTCTAACTTTTCATACGAATAATGATTGGCATATCTAATAGATGAGGCTTTTGTATTTGCTTTACATCCCAATACCTCGAGCATGCTCTCGTTTCCCTCTTGAATTTTTTTCTTAATTTTTGGGAACTGTAATAATTTTTTGTTTGGAAAATCCCCAAAATTTGGTGTTATGATCTAAAAATTACACTTCCGTTATTATGATTTTATATCTAATGGTTGGGGAAAAATACTCTTTAATTAAAAACAAAGTTTAATTTTTAATTTGTGGCAGCCATGTCTTCAAGTATACATTTTTCTAAAAAACCTTTCAGTCGTAAATTACTCTTTGGAATTCATTTATAGTCTTCATTAATGCAGATAAAATTTTAGGGGAGTTTTTTTCTCAGAGTTGAAATTCGAGGGTCCAAAACTTTGGGGTTTGATTTTTTTATTGAAATAGTGATTAAGGATGATTATCCCCAATATTAAGTTAAATTTTTTATATGCTATACCATTATCTCCCCATAAAAGAAAAATAAAATTCATAGAAGCAAGAGTTCCCATCCCTATAGAATGACCAAATGCTCAATTAACCTTTATGTTTACAATCCATAATTTTTGTAAGTGATTTTCCTTAATTTCTCAAAAAAGGTTGTTATTTAAACTAATTTCCTTGGACATCATAAAAATGGTGTTTTATGGCAATGATTTCACACATGTGTTTTCATCATGGAACTATTTTTCAATCTCCCATAGAATTTCATTTTCTGCAATGTATTCCCTTCTAGTTTTGTAGAATACGAATAAACATTGAGTTGGTTTTGATTTTTCTCAACGACTTTTGATACAATTTATTTAAATTTTACTTTTTTTTTAAAATGAAATCGTTGTTCTCATAATTACTTTTTTATATTGCAATTTTTCATATACATTATTTTTTATATTGTGATGTATATATTGATAGATAAGCTATTGCTACAAAGAATGAATCAATATGTATGATAAATAAAGAGAATGAAATGATATGCAATTTTGATCTTTTTTTAAGTTTTCTGAGGAGGCAAGGGAGGTGGAGGAGGATGAGGAGGAGACGAAGGAGGTTAAGGATGAGGAGGAGGTGGAGGGGGTGGAGGAGGAGGCAAAGGAGGTTGAGGAGGAGGTGGAGGTGGAGGTGGAGGAGGAGGAGGAGGTGGATGTGGTGGTTGTGGAGGAGGAGGTGGTGGAGGTGGAGGGAGAGGAGGATGTGATGGTGCTGGTGGAGAAGGTGATGGAGGTTGATGTGGTGAAGGAGATGGTAAAGGTGGTGGAGGAGGAGGAGTTGGAGGCGGAGGAGGAGGCAACTGAGTTGTTGGAGGTAGAGGAGGAGAAGGAGGAGGAGGAAAATGTCGAAGTGATGGAGGAGGAGGAGGAGGAGGCCAAGGTGGAGGTCGAGGAAGTTGTGGTGGAGCTAGTGGAGGAGCGGGTGCAGGTGGGGGTGTTGGTGTAGGTGGAGGAGGAGGTGGAGGTGGAGGTGGAGGTGGAGGGAGATGTGGAGGTGGCAGAGGAGTTGGAGGTAGAGGTAGAGGTGGAGGAGGTAGAGGTGGAGTTGGAGGAAGAACAGGAGGATGTGGAGGAAGATGAGGTGGAGGTGGAGGAATAGAAGGAGGTGGTGATGGAGGAGAAGAGGTGGTGGAGATGGATATAGAGGAGGAGGACAAGGAGGAGGAGGTGGTGGAGGAGTTGGTGGTGGAGGTGGAGGAGATGGTGGAGGAGGAGGTGGAGTTCGAGTTGGAGTTTGATGAGGTGGTCGAGGAGGAGGATGAGGAGGTGATGGTGCTCGTGGTCGAGGAGGAGGATGGGGAGGATGACGTGGAGGATGAGGTGGAGGATGAGGAGGAGACAAAGGTGGTGGAGGAGGTGGATTTGGAGTTGGAGGAAGATGTGGTGGAGGAGGTAGTGAAGGAAGAGGTGGGGTTGGACCCTTAAATACCAAACCCTAAACTCTAAACCCTAATCATTTTATAACATTTTAGAAAGTATTTGAAACTTTTATTTAAGTGTTTATGAAAATCATTTACTAATGTCTTATAAAAACTAAACCGTAACCTCTAAACCCCAAACCATAAACCCTAAATAATAAAACCTAAACCCTAAACTTCTAACCCTAACCCGAAACCGTGAACACTAATCCCTAAACCCTAAGCATTTCATAACATTTTAAAAATTGTTTTGTCATTTTTATTTAATTTTTTATTAAAATAATTTACTAAAGTGCTATAAACTGTCAACCCTAAACTCTAAACCACAAACCCTAAACCCCCAACCCTAAAATCTAAACCTAAAACCCTAAACCCCAAACCCTAAACCCTAAACCCTAAACCCTAAACCCTAAACGCTAAACGCTAAATCCTAATCATTTTATAACATTTAAAAAAATATTTCAAATACTATTTAAGTGTTAATTAAAATCATTTATTAAAGTGTTATAAATCCTAAACCCTAAAATCTAAACACGATACCCCAAACAATAAACCCTAAACCCTAAGCATTTTATATCATTATAAAAAGAGTTTTGTAACTTTCACTTAAGTTTTTATCAAGATAATTTACTAAGGTGTTATAAGCCCTAAAAAATAAAAACTAAACCATCAACCCCAAACCCTAAACCCTAAATGCTAAACCCTAAGCCTTTTATAGAATTTCAAAAAGAATTTTGTAACTTTTACTTAAGTTTTTATTAAAAGAATTTACTAAAGTGTTATAAACTCTAAACCCTAAGCCCCAAACCCTAAACCTTATACCTTATACACTAAAACGTGAACCCTAAGCATTTCATAACATTTTAAAAAGTGCTTTGTAACTTTTTTATGTGTTTATTAAAAGAATTTACTAAAGCGTTATAAACTTTAAATCCTAATCCCTAAAACCTAAACCCTAATTAATTTATAACATTTTAGAGAGTCATTTGTAACATTTATTTAAGTGTATATTAAAAGAATTTGCTAATGTGTTATAATCCCTAAACCCTAAACACTAAAGCATAAGAATTTTATAACATTTTAAAAACTATTTGTAACTTTTACTTAAGTGCTTATTAGAAGAATTTACTTAAATGTTATAAACCCTATATCCTAAACCCTAAACCCCAAACACTAATCCCTAAACCATAAAAGCTAAGAATTTCATGAGTATGTAAAATAAAGGAAGACCACTCCAGGGTATGTGAGTGTAGGAGGGAGAAAACTATGGTACATGAGATATCCCAACCTTTCTTTTTCAACCCTTCTTCATAAACATTTTTCCTTTTATTTTCTTCATAACTCCTTGAGGCTCCATGGGATGAATGTATTCTGTGTCATATGTAGTAGCATATACCCCCTTAAAGTGTGGAGGTTTATCCCTACACCCTAAACCATAAACCATAAACCCTAAACCCTTAACCCTAAACCCTAAACCATAAACCATAAATCCTAAACCCAAAATCCTAAAGAGTAAACCCTAAGAACTTTATAACATTTTAAAATGTGTTTTGTATCTTTTATTTAAGTGTTTATTCAAACAATTACTAAGGTGTTATAATCGTGAAACCATCAACCCTAAACCCAAATCCCTAAACCATAAACCTAAAATCTTAAAACTTAAACCCTAAGCATTTTATAAAGTTTTATAAACCCTAGACTATAAACCCTAATCCCTAAAATCTAAACTGAAAACTCTTACCCTAAACCCCAAACCCTAAATCCTAAACCCTAAACCCTAAGCATTTTATAACAATTTTAAAAATGTTTTATAACTTTTATTTAAGCGTTTACTAAAAACATTACTAAAGTGCTATAAACGCTAAACCCTAAACTCTAAACGCTAAACCCCTAACCCTAAACCATAACCTGTAAACCCTAAACCCTAAGTATTTTATAAAATTCTAAAAAGTGTTTTGTAAATTTTATTTAAATGTTTATTGAAAGCATTTACTAAAGAGTTTTAATCCCTAAAACCTAGACTTAAAACCCTACACCCTAAACCGTAATACCTGAACCCTAAACCCTCAACATTTTATAGCATTTTAAAAATGGTTTTGTAACTTTTATTTAAGTGTTTATTAAAATAATTTACTATAGTGTTATAAACATTAAATCCTTAACCTTCAACCCTACACCCTAAACCACAAAACCCTAAACCCTTATCATTTTATAAACCTTAAACACTCTACCATAAACCTAGAACCCTAAATCATACATCCTTAACCCTACACCCTAAACCCCAAACCCCAAACCCTAAACCCTAAACCCCAAATGCTAAGCATTGTATAACATTTTAAAAATGGTTTTGTAAATTTTATTTAAGTTTTTATTAAAATCTTTTACGAAAGTGTTATAAACCCTAAATTCAAAACGCTAAACCCTAAACCCCAAACATTAAACCTCAAACCCTTAGCTCTAAACCATAAACACTAAGCATTTTATAACATTCTAAAAAGCAGTTCATAACTTTTATTTAAGTGTTTATTAAAAGCATTTACTCAAGTTTTATAAACCCTAAACACTAAACTCTAAACCCGAAGCCTAAAACCCTAAACCCTAAACCCTAAGGATTTTATAACAGTTGAGAAAGAATTTTCGAAATTTTATTCAAGTATTTAATAAAAGTGTTTACTAAGGTCTTATAAACCATAAAAACTAAATCCCAGAGGCCAAACTATAAACAATAAACCCTAATCATTTTATACCATTTTAAGAAGAATTTTGTAACTTTAATTTAAGCCTTGATTAGAACCATTTACTGAAGTCTTATAAACCATAATCAGTAAGTGCTAAACCACCATAAACCCTAAACCCCAAACCCTAAATGATAAACCCTAATCCTTAATAATTTTATAACATTTTAAAAATAATTTTTTAATTTTTATTACAAATTTTATCAAAATAATTTACTAAAATGTTATAAACCATAAACATTAAACCCTAAACTCTAAACCCCAAACCTGAAACCCGAAACCCTAAACCTTAAATCCTAAACTCTAATCATTTTAGAACATTTTAAAAAGTGTTTTTTAACTTTTATTTAAGCATTTATTAAAATCATTTACTGAACCCTTATAAACCCTAAACCCCAAACCTTAAACCCTAAGAATTTTATAGCATTTTAAAACAATTTTTTTAACTTTTATTTAAGTGTTTATTAAAATAATTTATAAACCCTAAATCCTAAATAATGAACCCTGAACCTTAAGCCCCAAACCCCAAACCCCAAACCCTAAATACTAATCATTTTATAACATTTTAAAAAGAGTTTTGTAACTTTCATTTAGTTATTTATTAAAAATATTTTCTAAAGTGTTATAAACCCTAAACCCTAATGCATAAACTCAAAAGAGTTAACCCTAAACCCTAAAGCATAAACCCAAAAGAGTTAACCCTAAACCCTAAGTAGTTTATAGCATTTTGAAAAGTGTTTTGTAACTTGTATTTAACTTTTTATTAAAATAATGTACTAAATTGTTATAAACCGTAAAACCTAAGCCTTGAACCGTAAAACCAAAACCTGAAACCCTATACCCTAAACATTAATCACTTTATAACGTTTTAAAAATCATTTTGTAGCTTTTCTTTAAGTGTTAAAATAATTTACTAAAGTTTTATAAAACATAAACCCTAAGCCCCAAACACTACACCTAAAACCCTAAAACCTAAACCTTATGTATTTGATTACATTTTAAGAAGGTTTTTATAAATTTTGCTTAGGTGTTTATAAAGAGAATCTACTAAAGTGTTATAAACGCTAAAACCTAAACCCTAAGCATTTTACAACATTTTAAAAGGTGTTTTGTAACTTTTATTTAAGTGTTTATTAAAAGCATTTCCTAAAACGTTATAAACTTTAAACCATAAAATCGAAACCCTAAACCCTAAACATTTTAAAAAGTGTTTTGTAACTTTAGTGTTATAAATCCTAAACCATAAACCCTAAGCCATAAAACCTAAAACCTAAGCCCTACACCGGGAAGCCTAATTCCCAAACCATAAACACTAAGAATGTCATAACATTTTAGAAAGCATTCTGTAAAGTTTATTTAAGTGTTTATTTAAAGAATTTGCTAAAGTGTTATAAAACCTAAACCCTAAACCTCAAACCCCAAACCATATATCCTAATGCTTAAAGCCTAAAGGATAAATAGTAAAATTGTTTACTAAGGTCCTGTAAACCCTAAACTGTAAAGCCTAAAGCTTGAAAGCATTTACTAAGGTATTATAAACTCTTAAAACTAAAATCCATAACCTAAACCCTAAAACCTAAGCCCTAACTCCCAAACCGTAAAAATCCATAAACCTTAAACCCTAAAAAAACCCTAAACCCTAAAAACCCCAAAAAACCCTAAACCCTAAACCCTAAAAATCATTTTTTAGCTTTTTTATAAGTGTTTATTAAAATAATCTATTAAATCGTTATAACCCATAAACCTTAAACCGTAATACCCACAACCCCAACCTAAACCCTAAAACCTAAACTATAAGCACTTTATAACATTTTAAACCCCAAACCCTAAACTCTAAGTATTTGATAACATTTTAAGAGGAGTTTGGAACTTTTTTTTAAAGTGTTTATTTGAATAATTTACTAAATTGTTATAAACCCTAAACCCTAAGCATTTTATTACAATCTAGGAAGTGTTTTGTAAGGTTTTAAAACCTTAAACCCTAAACATTTTATAACATTTTAATAAGCGTTTTTTAACTTCTTTTAAGTGTTTATTAAAATAATTTAATAAATTGTTATAAACCATAAACCCTAAAACCAATACCCTAAGAATCTTATCAAATTTTAACAGATAGAGCACATGGTCCAACCGCAGAACTTAT
>APFE031266080.1:22318-54888 GCA_000404065.3 Pinus taeda
CTTTACATTACATAAATGAACAATTCTTCAATGATACAAATGAAAAGACCTCCTTTCTATATATAGGAGTCTAAGGGGTCATAACATAATCAGAGCCTACATAACAATAATAATGTAAGGGCACAATAATAACAATAGTGGGCTTCTATGGGGCACAATAGTAACAATATGGGCACAATAGGGGCACAACAATATGAATAAGGGTTACAACTACAATAGTAATGGGGTAATCACTAGTATTATGGGGACCCAACATAGATCAACTACTTCAGAAGGTAGAGAAGATGCTCGAAAGGGTGAAACTTGACAAACCTAAGCCACAAGTTGGAAATCATAACTTTCATGGCCAGCAACAACCACAATATAGAATAAGATAGAGAGATCAGTGAGCCCAAGAGCAGACATCACAACATCCAGTATAGCCACCTTTGCAGCAAAATTTTGCGCATGGACAGGAGTGAGATGAGGACGGGAATATAATAGGTGAAGAAAACCACCTCTTTACTCCTGATGATTTGCCTATTTATCTCACTGAGGATGAAGAGTATGCAGAAAGTTCTGCTGTACACAAAGATGTAGATTTCATTCTAGCAAATGACACCATCTTGGAGGAAGAATCAAATGAGTACCAAAGAGGCTATATGAATGCTCTATCTGCCTAGCAGCAGTGGTATTCACTTACAAATAGAGATGTGTCGGTCAAACCAATTCAGAAAAGGAAGGATATTGAAGCATCAAAGAATGATTCATCAGTTACACAAAGGAAAGGAAAGGAGGCGGTTGTTCCAGAGAGCAACAAATCACCATCAGCAGAACAATCAAATCAGCAAATTGCATCGAAAGAAACGGAAAGGAAAGAAATCCCAGTCAAAGAGGTAGAAAGGCTCCCGCTTTTAATTTAGAGAATGAGATTTCTAAATTGAAAGTATCCATTTCCTTCACTAAAAAAATGAGGAACAACAGTTATAGAGGGAAAGTATCTTAAATGCTGAATTTGGACCCAATGTTTGACATGGTGAATGTCAAAGATGATCAACCTGAAATGATCTTTGGGCCAGCATCGAATGGTGAGTCTCCTGATAGTGATGTGCCACCTTTTTATATGAGTTTAAAATTGCATGATTTTGTGTTACATAATGCCATGTTTGATTTCGGAGCTTCTCACAATCTCATGCCCAAGGCTATTATGGATAAGCTGGGTCTGGACATCACCCGACAATACCATGATCTCTATTCATTTGATTCTAGCAGAGTAAGACGTATCAGGCTCATCAAAGACTTGGTTGTCAGTTTGGATCAACTCCCAATGAAGAATGTTTTGATGGATGTTGTTGTAGCAAATATTCCTCCCAGGTTTGGCATGCTTCCTTCCAGGTCTTGGGTAGCGAAATTGAAAGGGACACTACAACTAGATTTCTCCTATGCAACAATTTTGGTGTTTGGCCAAATGAGGAAATTGTATCAAGAACAAAAAATGAAATACATGATTACAAGTAAGGAGAAACCAATAAATCATCCAATTAATTATGTACATATAGAATTAGAGTCTTTTGTTTTGTATTTTGGTAGCTTCAATGATATCGATAGTCAGTTAGTAGAAGCAGAAGATATTCTGGAAATAACAGAAAATTTTGGAGGAGTTTTAAAGAAGGAAGGACAAGAACAGCAGAACACCATTGGGCAATCAGTTGAAAGTAATGGACAACAAGCGAACAAGGAACAGCAAACAGATTTTCAACACTGGGTTTCTGGACCATGGATTTCAATGGAGCAGTGGGAAATGATGGCATTGGATTTGGAATTCGGGTACGCAGTCCTTTCTCCGCCCCGGAAAAAGCTCCTAGTAATGTGTGGGTATGCTCTTACAAGTTGGCTTTTGATTGTTCAAATAATGAAGCTGAGTATGAAGCTCTAATTGCTGGCCTAAAGATTCTAAGAAAGCTGAATGATAAGAGGATTTCAGTATATGGCGACTATGAATTGGTGATTAAGCAGTTCAAAGGCGAATATCAAGCAAAGCATCTTAGGATGCAGGCTTACCATAATGCAGTCCTAGACATCCTAAAATTATTTTCAGAATACACCTTGACATGTGTACCTCGTATACAAAATAGTATTGTTGATGCTCTTGCTAAGGAAACAAGTAGTTTGAAGATCCCAATGAACTCCAGCAATAAATTTGAAATTCATGTCAAGCATCTTCCAACCATTCCAGACGATCAGAGATATTGGCAAGTTTTCCAAGATGATGATGAGATTGATGATTTTATGCAAAACAAAGGTAAGTTCAAAGAGACCTCAATTGATGTAGAAAATGACGATGGTAAAGGTAATGGTACAGATGATGTGCAGATCAATGAAATGGACATGTTGCAGCTAAAGAACAATGTTATTCCTAAAGGCTTGATACCTTTAGAAGAACTCTTTGATCAAGATGATGTGGCCTGCAAACCAACATTGCAACCAACAGAGAAGGGTGTGGAAGAGGTCAACGTTAGAACAGTTGCTAATCCTAAATTGGTAAAACTGTCTAAAGCACTACCACCAAAAATAAAGGACAAATATATCAGTTTGTTGTCTCATTTGCAGGTGTGTTTGCTTGGGAATATTCCGACTTAAAGACATATGATACCAATATAATTCATCACACTATACCCATCAAGCCCAATCAGAAACCTTTCAGACAAAAGTTGAGGAGGCTAAATCCAAAGTTGCTGCCATCTATTGAAAAGGACATAAACAGGTTGTACAAATCAGGAATCATTGTACCCATCAGATTTTTAGATTGGATCTCTAATTCTTGCCCGTACGAAAGAAGACAGGTGAGATTTTCTTATGCATTGATTTTAGAAATTTCAATAAAGTTTCATTGAAAGACAACTATCCACTGCCCAAAATGGACCATATACTTCAGCGAGTAGTGGGAGCATCTCGTATGTCACTAATTGATGGTTATTCCAGATATAACGAAGTTTCTGTCCATGAAGATGACCGAGACAAGACAGCATTCACCACTCCATGGAGAACCTTTCATTACACTAAAATGCCTTTCGGTTTGAAGAACGCATGTGCCATATTTCAGCGGGAAATGGACTTGGCTTTTGCAAATGAAAAGGATGTCTTTTTGGTTGTGTACTTGGATGATTTGACAGTGTTTTCCAAATCTAATGAAGAGCACATGTACCATCTAAAAACTTTCTTTCAAAAGTGCAGAAAATATGGCTTTTCACTGAATCCGAAAAAGAGTTTGTTCGCCATGCAGGAAGGCAAACTACTCGGGCACATTATCTCAAAAGATGGCATTCGTATTGACCTAGAACGTGTGCAAGCAATTCAGTAAATCGATCTGCCCCAGAATAAGAAAGAGATTCAATCTTTCAATGGTAAAATGAATTTTCTACGCCGCTTTGTACCTAATCTTGCTGAGCACCTAAGAGAGATTACAAACATGCTTAAGAAGGACAGCCAAGTGAAATGGATGGAGGAGGCTGTAAAATCTTTCAATTTAGTCAAATTGGCTCTTTCCTTAGCTCCCATTCTAGTCAGCCTGAACTACACTCAGGACATCATATTGTTTTCATTTGCTTCAAAGTATACTATGGCAGCTGTGTTATTGTAGAAAATAGATGATCATGAAAGACCCATTGCATTCATGAGCAGAATTATAAGAGATGCTGCCTTAAAATACAACATCATTGAGAAGCAAGCCCTTGCACTTGTGAAAGCATTGAAAGATTTCCTGGTATATATTCTACATTCTCATATTTTGGCCTATGTTACTAACGCTGTTGTCAAAGATGTTTTAGTGCAGACCAATCTGGAAGGAAGACAAGGCAAGTGGATTGTAGCCTTGCTAGAATATGATGTGGAAATAAAGCCCACAAAGCTTGTTAAAGGACAGGGATTGGCAAAGTTAATGGCTGAATCAAACTTGCATGCCTTGGACATAAATCTGATCGCTGCTATGTTTGATGAGAATGAGGAAGGATCCTCAATTTAGGTATTTGAAATGTTTGCTCTTTCTCCGTGGTATTCAGATATCATATATGTTCTTAAAAATTTGTCACCGCCGCCTGACATGACTAGAAACAAAGCAAGAACACTCAAGTTGAAGGCTACCAAGTTTTGCATTCTAAATTATGCACTGTATTGGAAAGATCCCGATGGCGTTCTGTTGAATTGCTTGGTGGAAAAGGAAGCAAAGAAGGTCATGGAGGACTGCCACCAAGGAGACTGTGGTGGTCACCTTTTTTGGAAATCAGCAGCAAATAAAATTTTGAGAGCAGGGTACTATTGGCCGACATTGTTTGCTGATGTATATAAGATGGTCAAGAGCTATCATAAGTGTCATATTTTCGAAGGACGACAGAAGTTACAGCCTTTGCCACTTAAGCCCATTGAGGTGAGTGCTCCTTTTCAGCAATGGGGGATGGATTTCATTGGTGAAATTCATCCCACTTCTTTCGGTCAGCATAGATGGATCCTCACAGCGATAGGCTATTTCACGAAATGGATCGAGGCAATTCCCACCAGACAAGCTACAGATGCGGTAATCATTTCATTCCTTGAAAATAACATCTTGTCTCGTTTTGGCTGCCCAAATAAGTTAATCACTGATAACGCAACAACTTTCAAATCGAAAAGGATGGTAGAGTTTTGTCATAAATATCACATCATCTCGGGTCACTCAAATACCTATCATCCACAAGGCAATGGATTGGCGGAGTCTTCGATTAAATCATTGGTCAACATCATCAAGAAGCTGTTGGAAATAAACAAGAAGAGCTGGCATAAGAGGTTGGTTAATGCACTTTGGGTGGATCGGGCCAGTCAGAAGAAATCCATTGGTACGTCACCGTTTGAGCTTGTTTATGGAGTTGATATAGTATTTCCTACCTCTCTCACTACCTCGGTAGTCAAACTTCTTCAGGAGGCCAGTAGTGAAGAAGATCCCATGCAGAGAAGGTTCAATCAAATGGTCCACTTGCAGCAGACCAGAGAAGAAGTTTTCAAGAACACATCCAAGTTGTAGGAGAAGATTAAGAAAATTTATGGCAGAAAAGCAAAGGCGGACAAATTTCAGTTGGATGATGTGGTGCTAAAGTGGGATGCAAGGAATGAGGAAAAGGGTAAGCATGGTAAGTTCGAGAATCTCTGGAAAGGTCCCTTCAAGATTGCAGCATATCAGGGTCAGAGTGCGTTTCTTCTGAAGGAAATGAATGGGGAAGATTGTCCAAGAGGGTTGATCAATGGTCAGCTGCTCAAGTGATACCATTTCTGAGTTATTAATGCTGCTTCCACTGTCATTGTAAATACCATTTTTATTTCAGTTTGGTTTGAGTTTGTCAAGTTAGTCTTCAAGTCTTTCAATGTCAAATTTGACTCAATTTTTTAGTCGTTTTAGTTTCATAAATGAGTTAGAGTCCTCTGTTGTTTGTCGAAACAATGACTCCATAGCCCAATGGACGAAGGCACTGTCTAGCTCTCCTAGAGATTTGTTGTTCTTGGCACCTCCAAGGAGCTAGCATCCCCCATTGGAGCCAATGTTAGAGTCGGTCTTGTCAGTCCTCCGTCAGAGATCAAACCTCTTTATGCATTTCATTTTCAGGAGTCTCGCTCCATTCACTCGGGTGCATTCTACTAGGGGCAAGCCATAATCAGATGAAAAAGGTCTTTTTAGTGAGTCCCCCTCATGTTTGGCATCTGCTGGCTTAGGTATTTAGTCGAGGTTCACTAAAGTCCATGATAGTCAATGTTTGATCCTTTAATGGACAAGGGTCATTTTCAGTGATTAGGTCTAGGGGATTAGTCAATTTGGTCTTCAACCATGACCAATAAATCCATGCAGGCCAGAGGGAGGCCCTTACAAAGTTATGATTCAAAGAGTTTCATCGTCATGTGGACAAACTTCGACTGTTCTTCAAAACTTTGTTTTGAAGAAAAGTCAAACAGTGTGTCATTTGTGATAATTTTCAAAAAAAGTCACCAGTTGATTTCTTTAGGTGCAATCATGGTTTCCAAGGCAAAATTCCCTGTCATGCAACCCCTGCAAAAAGTGCCGAAAATTTCATCATTCTAGCTAAAAATTCAAAGGAAAAAGTGAAATTCAGTGTTGCATTAAGTCAGTGAAAAGAGCCAAAATGAAACATTAGCGAAGTGGATTTTGGAGAAGAAAAAATTAAACCCATGACTCCAAATGCCTTTATATACAAGTTTCCACAAAAATCAAAGTCATTGTGCTAATCAAGGTCATAGAGAAACATAGCAAAGTTTTTGAGAGAGCTAGCACACATTTCGAGTGAGTGGGAGTCAAGAGCGCAACGCACACACAGAGGGGCGCGACGCACATAGAGGGCGTGGCGCACAGAGCGCGACCCAACAGTGTTAAAAATACAAGGGAGCGATGCATATAAAGGGTGTAGCGCCCTGGGTTTGTTGTGTGGCGCACACCCACAGAGGCCCGAAATTGTTCCCAATTGCATCATTTTTTTTTGGAATTCCTTCTACTTTCCAGGTAGGGTCTATCTCTTGGCTTGCTCATCAAATTTTTGTGAAGGTTATGGTGGTTCATGGCTATTGATAGTGGCAACAAAAAACTCATAAAACCAACCACTAGAAAACATCAAAGCCATTGCTGCTAGGGTTGTCAAACTTGTGTGTGGATGCCAAGGTTCTTCCTCCCTCTCATTTTTCCCCTTTTCTCCTTTTTTCCCTTCCCCCCTATCCCATTTCCTCTCTATTTTCCCTACCCTGAAACACTACTAAACCCTTATTCCCTATCCCCTCCACTCATTTGTCAACTATAAAACCCCAAAACCCTACCTTATAAAATCCCCAAACTCTCCTACATATCCCTAAACAAAACTTCTCCCCATAACCCCTATTCCCATCATATTATTCCCCTCCTAACACTCCCTTTTTCTCATTGTTCCCCTTGGTCACAGATATCACAACAACACCTAGTTTCATACAATCATCAAAGGGCAGCCTAAGTACAGTACACACAACATTCAGGGCATATGAGCATTCATTAGAGTATGAGATGGAGACACAGAGTGATTCATCCTCTGAAGAACAAGCTCCCAGGAGACATCACAAGAGTGGAAAACATGTTAGGGATGAGACAACCACCCTCATTGAATTGTAGGCTTGCCCTCTTGCTATGTCATGCTTCCAGCATCTATCATGTTTTGAATTTTGTCAAAGGGTGGCTAATGTTAGAGTTCATCATGAGTTGGCTCGTCTTTTTGTGCTTCACCTACATGGAGGTCACTCTATCTTGGCTGGGGTCACATTCATATTGACACCCGAAACTATCTCATTAGCAACCGACATACTGAATGTTGGAGAATAGTGGCACAAGAAAAACAAGGTGGATAGGAAACATTATGAGCCTTACATTAAGGCCAGTTTCCTGAGGCAGCTCACAAGAGTCCTTCGATTCAGATATTTGAAAGATGAATATGCTCCACTCATGAAATTGATCATGAAATACTTCAGCTGTGAGGGGAGATTCTGTCATCTATATGCCTATCACATCAGGTTGCTCATGCACTTTACTAGGGTACGGATGATGGACCTCCCATTTTTCATTTGTAGGAACATAGAGAGGATGAACACCTTCATGCAGCATAAGACCCCTCAACAGCAACTTAACAGTGTTTATCACGTTGCTCTTATTCGGATTTTGGTGGATCATCATTTGGGATTGCAGGGCATTGCTTGGGAGGACTTCATCTCTCGTGACCTCTTCAGCACTTCACAAGTATTATCGGAGGTTGAGCATGAGATAGGTGGTCCTTCTCACTAGTATGAGTGACATGAGACCACTACTATGCCAGTATTCGTCACATATCAGAGAGGCAGTAGGAACTTGTTTGCAGCAACAAAGCGAGTGTTATCTCCACCCGAGGTGGAAAGGGCCTCGCTTCTGAGATCGGAAACGTAGGTGCAGGAAAAGGGCAAGAAGCCCATTCATGACGAGGGGCCATCAGGTGAATAGGAGGTCGACTTCATCCTCATTCAGGATGATGATGCAGATGTGGAGAGTGCCAAACTTAGGAGGACCATCCAACAGCAGAAAACGGAGATCCAAGACTTGTCACTCAATTTGGAGAGGACAAAATGGATTATCAAGTATTTGGAGTAGAGGAACAAATAGCTTGAGGACCAGCATGAGATTAGGGAGCTACAAAGCATCCGTGAGAATCGCCAAGCTGCCCAACATAGGAGGATTGAGGTTACTCCATTGGAGCAAGAAATTAACAATGACTGTGAGTCTTGGCACGAGCGCATTAACATCCACCTTGAGAGACTGTTGGAGAAGGATGATAGGGACAAAACCATACTGAGGTGGATGGTTTATAATTACAGAGCAGGGAACATGCGTTCAAAGGCTCAGATAAGGAGCTTGAAGGAAAAATTGAGCAAAGCGAAAAAGAGGGAAAAGAGGCAAAAAGAGCAAGATCGGCTTCGAATCTTGGCTGAAGCCTCTGTGGCCTAGTATAGCACATCACAGGGGATCTCCAACCCAAATTTCAAGAAATTTTGGACAATTTGGGTCACATGGCAAATTTTTGGTCACAACATAGGTTTTTTCTCCCTGTGCGCCGTGCCATTGGCGCGCCGCTTAACATTGGGAGCTCCAAATTGTAAATGGTTTACATTTTTGGATTCAACGTGCAAAATCACGACTAGTGGTGCATGGAAAAGAAATTTGGGCATGATTTGAGTCTCCAGGAGGTCAAAAACACCCCCAAAATGACCTCTCTGCCCCTATTTTGAGACACAGTAAGCAGTATTGGGAGAATGCATATTTGGGGGGGGAAATGAACACCAAATTCAGAAATTCCACTTGGGTTGGAAAGTAGAGATGCTAGGCTTTCTAACAAGTGCACTTGGGCATAGTTTGGACTCCTACAGATACCTCAAAACAGCCTCAAAAGTGGCACAGTGCATATAGATTTGGGCACGACCCATATAGAGAAAAAGGCCAAATCTCTTCCGCTTCACGACAATTCGATTCGTGACTTTCTCCAAATGGGCCAGCTCATCTACACTTCACTTTTTTTTCCAAATAAGGAAAAGTTTAAAGAGTTTGGCTTCTATCCAAGTGGCAAAGGAAGGCAAGTGGTCACCCAAGGCATTTGTCATTTTTGTAATGCTGCACCTATAACTAATGGTTGGCTTTCCATCTCCATTTTGTAATGATTTGAGAAACTCCCCAACCCTTGGTCATTCGATTTCCTCATGGTGTATTCTATTTATTGTATGGAAAACATTTGCAAAGGGTGGGTTGGCTTGTAATTTCTGGGAGACTGTGGGAAAGAAACTTTGTTTCTTCATTGTATATTTTGACAAAGCATTAATGAAAGGCAGTGGCTCTGTTTCATGAAATTCCTGTGGTTGTGAGTGTACAAAATGTGTTTTCCCTTATGTTTCATACGTATTTCGTTATGTTTCATAGTTCATTCATATTCATTTCCAGTTAAATTTTCTGAGTAAGATAAGGTAGAATTCATTTTTATTGCTCTGCGTGTGGAAAAGTTTCACGCTGTGTTTTTCTTCTATTGAAAAGGATTCATGTACTTATGCCCTTTTCACCCTCCTAAGAAATCTCTCCATTCCATGTCATTTCAAGCTAAATTGCTAGACTTTCTTCCTGTCTTTCCTCACGAAGTAATTTGTGCCTTTGTATTAAATTCTCTGCTCATTGCTATCCGTTGGTCGCATACCATCCCAGAAACTCAGTCATTCATAAAAAAAAATGCTTCTTGTATCCATATTTACTTACTAGCCTAAGATCAATATTTGACTGTAAGTCATCTCAGACCATTTCGTTTACTTATTCACTGAGTGTGACTCGAAGAGAGCCTTCTCATGTTCTGGTAGGGCTAGCTACTAGACTGAGCGTGGTTTGTGGTTACCCTGAATTTTGCCTTCCTTCAGCCTAAGGCAGATTTAGGTGCTAACACCCTGCCTTACAAGCATTTTTAAGAATACACGTTGCTACAGCTTCTATTTACAATTCATTTACAATGTCAATATTTGTATCATGATGGTTCATCGTGTGCAGTTATTTAACATTAACGACATAGAATCTTACATGATACTGTTAGGGAAGATCAAACAATGAAGAATTAAAACATAGTCCACATGTTTCTCCTAAATAAACTATATTGGTGAATGATTTAAGTGCTTACATATGACGCCTGAAACAAACCATGAATGGATGGAAATACTACCGTGACAAGCCTGAAGGCCTTTCTTGATAACCCAGAAGACTTCTTTTGATTAGCAATATCTCTTCTCAAATATTGAAGGTGATCATGCTTTCTGAACCTATTTTCTCAAAAGCTTGGAGACTTTTCTTGACTGGCAACATCTCTTCTTAAATCACAAAAGTGATCATGAGTTCTTAACTTATTTTCTCTATCCACCTCCATGAGAAACTGTTTTCTCAATTCTAAGATCCCAAAAGTCCTTTCCTCCTTGATCCATTCCATATTTTTATGGTCATATTTCTGTCTTCTCGTAACAAAATTTAAATCTATCTAGATCATCTTCCCAATAATATTTGTCATTTTCTCCATAAAAGAGTAGCTATTAAATACTTTCAGAGATTAAGACAATCTATCACATGCACCTAGAATGAGTTCACACAGGGTACTGCACATGAATTTAAAAAGGATACATCCAAATGGATGTATATGAACACTCTTTATGGAGGTTTTGCTATGGCATTAATAGATGAACTACTTCGAAAGATTAAGACAATCTATCACATGCCCCTAGAACGAGCTCACATAGGGTACTGCACATGCATTTAAAAAGGATACAGCCAAATGGATGGATATGAACACTCTTTATGGAGGTTTTGTTGTGGAATTAATAGATGAACTTGTCTTGGTCATGAATGTGGTCTCAACCAACAGTCCGAATTCTTTGAACCTTAGTTGAATGTGGAGATTTCTAATTAGGGTTGATTTATTATTCACGACTACTCTATAAAATTAACTTACCACTAATAGAAACTAATAGAAGATGATCAAGGTGTCTTGAAAACTCACCCAAAAGTACAATTCCTCTTGTCAAGAACAAAGTACTCACATGAGTCATGACTTTATGATCTTGTAAGTTGGCAGCAAAAGTTGCAAACAATTATCATTTCAATCGAGTGCTACTATAGTAATCAGAATTATTTTAACTATTTGGTTCCATTAGTTTGGATGTAAAGATAAATCTAAATATTTATCACGTTCAAGTGAGTCATGCTTCTACATTTGCAAGTCATTGTCTGTAACAAGATTTTAGAAGAAACATATACACAAATCATTGAATATAGAATCAAGGTAGTAGAACCTATGACTCTCTAATAGGCTTAAACATTCACCTCCATTTATGGTCCCTATGTATGCCAATTATGACGAATCTACATAACTAAAATTAATTCATTAAATGTAAGCAGCAGTGTAATGAAAGCAAAGTTCTCATATAATTAGTTTGTTGAATTTTGTAAGACAAGGCATCCAAAAGGCAAATGTTTTCAACATATACACTCCCCAGCAGAAGGAGATGTGTTGTGGTGATGAGAAACCTAACAATGCCTTCTACATGTCAGTGTGTAGGATTGCGGGCAGTGTTAAACAAATATTGGGAAAAAAAGGCTAAAGCAATACAAATAAACAATTGACACAAAGAAAATGATTAAACCTAATTTTAAACTTAATCAGTCGGCAACTGCAAAGCCATTAATGGCAGGTTTCTAACGTAGGAGTAGGAGTACGCATCTTGGTATTTATGTTTTGGACTGAATTCAATGGATTAAGAGGTTAAGGAAGATAACATGCAGTGAATGCTTGAAAGGAAAGAATGCTAAACTAGAGATGGGATTTTAAGGAGAATTATTGAAAGGAAAGATTTCAATCAAATTAGAACTGCAGAACCCTAAAAGCCCTTATAGCAGTCTCTGATACCAATTGGTACCTTCTCACAGCTGAAGCTTCAAAATTTTGAGGAAAGAAACATTATTAAATAGAATTCCTTCAATATATTGTATACTATTAAGATTCAATTGTTTGGTGTAAGACATTAAGCATTACAAGCATGAGACATTAAGCATTGCAAGTAGACTTTTTTCCGTATAGGAAAATAGCAGTAAGTAAAACTTAGTTTTAGATTACTTATAGTGATGCAAACCTCTGTAGCTTTTCTGTCACATTTTCCTCAGATGGGGAAGATGGAGAGTATAAATGTAATAATATGTCTATACATCCAAGCCTTTTATCTTCAATCCCATTAACACTTTCTTCAATAGCTAAGGGCATAGTTTTAACCTGCCCACAAAAACAAACAAAGGCACATTAGATTTTTCCAGCTTTCGCAAACCAAAAGAGGTAAGAATGATAATAATACCGACATATCTACAAATCAAGTATATCAACACCACTGACCAGATTTCTTTACTTTAATCTATAAAACATCTCAAGATAACAACTTGTCTCTTGTCTTTCAAGTTTGGCACCTCTCAAAAAAGTCAGCAATTTGTTCGCGTGTATAATCCCGATGGTATGGATCAATATGGAATCTATACATCACATTCACAATAATAAAATTAAATTAAACCCTTAACTCCTTGCGGGCTGGTCTCATTACACCTTGAATTTGCTCGGTTGAATGAAACCCTCATTTACAAATTAAATAGAAGGTCTACAAGAGGAGCGAGCTAGCCTCATTACATCATGATCTTGGCCAACCAAATAAAACTCTCATTTAGAAATTAAATAGAATGGTTTCCAGAAGATGAGTTAGGGGAGTATTTATACCACCCATTGGGATGCTATATGGAAGGGGTCACCCACCAATAAACCCTTGATCTTGCTTCTCTGTGATCTAGTTTGGTTGTGCTATTGCAGCCGCTAGAAAGGGCTTTCACTATATACAGTTTGAAATAGTGATGTTATCATAGTGTCTCTTAGTGCAGGAACTGTCGAGAGTCTGGGAAAACCGACAAGCGAGTACCATGGTGTTGCAGTTACATGAAGGGAAAGTAGGAACTGCCAAGTGAGTTTGAGAAAGCAGGAACTACCAAGCCAGTCCCAACTGTCACTAACTAATTCAAATCAACAAGGGGCGATAATCTAATCGTCTAACAAAGGATCGAATGGTGCAAAGCAATCATAGAGGGGCAGTTGGGGGTGTTGATTTTTTAGGGAACACCTTATGGCATAACAAGAAGGAAAAAACTACTTTGGAGATAATATCAACCTTTTATTATCAATACCACTAAGAATATCTTCTAATAATTTTTGGAGGTTAAATCCCTACCATCCAGCTAACAATTGTTGATAATTAAATTAAAATTTTGAAATCCCTATTTCAAAATACACACACTCACAAGCATAATTATTATTACTCTAGATGTGTTGTATTTTAATTTAAACTAGTTCAATTATATAAATCAAATGGCTAGTAAATGTTGATAACCATCAATTTATGCTAAGCATAGAAAACACTTGCCCTATTATACAACTCACATCACCCATATTATTTAACTAAATAAGAGCATTATTTTAAATTATTATTATTATTATTATTATTATTATAATAAAAGTAAAATTAATATGAGTTATATATATATATACATACACACACATTTTAAAAAACATATAACAATATTATTAGCCATGGAGATTCACCCCCACTTTACTATGGAAATTCTTAACTTTTAAATAGCTCTTCCTATAATACCATGGGCCAATTCAATACCACATGCCCAAAATAACATGTGTTGATATGGCATTTTCCTTAATTAATTAATTTGAGATAAATTAATTAAAAGAGCATAACCAATTTGGAGACAAATCTTAACCCTTGATTTGTGAATACTACTTTTAATATTCTCATATATTCCATGGAGGTTAAACATTTACCGTCCACAAAATAAGTATTGATAGTTAAATTGCAGGTGCATTGGCTTCATTATTTAATTATAACATTTCATTGTGTGAAGAGGCACTGGGGGAGGTGTACAGGTGTAATGTAACTATGTACACACACACACACACACACATTTAAACAAAATTAAATGTCATATTTATATGTTTTAACTAATATTAAAATTAAAACATACATGAATGTAAAATGTACAATGTAATGTAAAATATAAAATGTAAAATATAATATAGAATGGAAAATGTAAGGCATATAGGTACCAATTTGATCAGAAGAAATTTGACATTTTATAATGGAAAGTTAACATATTTCCTTAACAATTTATTTCTTCATATATAATTATTGTAATAAATAATATTGATTATCATTTATTATTCCAATATATTATAATAACAATCATATTCATTATAATTTACTATTATATTACACTATACATATAGTATTGATTAGATAAGAGTGGCAATTCTCAATAATATGGATGCAGAGAGAGGGGGGAGAGAGGGAGAGAGAGGATGGAGTTGGAGGGGGGAAGAACAAAGACATAGAGATATAGAACTGGAGAGAGGGAGGGAGTGACAAAGCAGAGATGGAGAGAGAGTGACAAGGAGGAGAGGGAGCAAAGAGAGAGAAAATGAGAGTGGGGACAGAGAGGGAGAGAAGAGGAAGAGAGAGAGAGGGATACATATAAATGGAGGGGGGAGAGAAAATGAGAGAGGGAGGGAGATAATGACATCGTTGGATAGTGAAGAGGGAGAGAGAGAGGTTTATAGTGGGAGGGAGAGGGAGAAAAAGGAAGAGAGAGAGGAAGGAAGAGAGAGATGGATTTATATGGGGAGAGAGACGGAGGGAGGAATAAAAATGTATAGAGATAAAGACAAAGAGTGGGGGAGCAAGAAAGTAGAGATGGAGAGAAAGTGAGAGAGAGTGGAGAGAAGGAGGGAAGAGAGAGAGAAGGAGACAAGAGAGAGAGAGAGGAATAGAAGGGGTAGAAAGACAGGGAGACAAAAATATGAAGGGCGGAGAGAGGTGGTGAGAGAGAAGGAGAGAGAGGATGAAACTCTTCCAATTCTATATTTTCCACACACTAGAATTCTTCTACTAATAATATAGATACATGGAGACAATTCTTGAACACAATAGATGAATGAACTCTATTTCACTAGTTAAATATGTACATACAGACGCATAGCTCTCTTTCCTCTCTATTACCCTATTTCACATTCATTTTGCCATTAGCTTTTCCCTTAGGCTTAAAATGAATAAATACAACTTTTAGAACACAATATATTTTCCTATATATATAAATCACTCCCTAAATAGCTCATGATTTATTCCCTAAGTCTCTCATGATTTTCTATGTAGATTTTCTTTTTCCTTATAGAAAAAACCTTTCCTATATGCCAAGTTTTTCTAAAACTATTGTATAATAATTAAAAGAAACTAAGAATATTTAGAAATAAGGAATTATAATTTTTTTTGAATGTTGAAACCCCATTTGGATAATTTTGTTCAAAAATCTTGATGGTTTTGGGAAGTTCTAATTCCCCTACATCATAGACACATGGATGGAGAGGAGAAAGAGAGGGAAGAAGAAAGAGACTTTACCATGGGAATTCTTATCTTATAAATCTCTTCTTGAAATGCCATGGGTTTTCAATACCACATGCTAAAAATGATGTGTGTTGATATGAGAGTTTCCTTACTTAATTAATTTGAGATAAATTAATTAAAAGAACATAACTAACTTGGACACAAATCTTAACCCTAGATTTATGAATACTATTATGAATATTTTTACATATTCCATTGAGGTTAAAAAATTAGCATCCACCTAATTAAATTAACAAAATTAAATTAAATTCCGGGTTCATATGTTTTAATTAATATTCAAATTAAGGCATATATGAATGTAAAATGTACAATGTAATGTAAAATATAAAATGAAAAATGAAAAATGGAAACTACATTGTAATTGAAAATGTAAAATGTAATACAAAATGTGAAATTTAAGGCATATAGGTTCCAATTTGATCAAACAAAATTTGACCTCTTATAATGTAAAATTAACGTACTATTGTTTATTTAAAAATTTATTTCTTCATATATTATTATTGGTATAATAATCAATAATATTGATTATTATTATTCCAATATATTATAATAATAATCATATCCATTATAAGTACTATTACACTAGGCATTACATATATTATTGATTAGGTGGAGTCACCATTCTCAATCATATGGATGCAGGGAAGGAGAACATGCAAGAGAGAGAGAGAGAGAGAGAGAGATGGGGGAGAGATAGGAATGAAGAGAGAGAGGATAGATAGAAGGAGATAGAGAGGGAGATAGGGATGAAGTTGGAAGGGGAAACGACAAGGACATAGAGTTATAGAACTGGAGAGAGAGAGAGGGAGTGGCAAAGAAGAGATGGAAAGAGAGTGAGGGGGAGTAGAGGGAGGGAAGAGAGAGAAAAGAATAAGGGGAGAGAGAGGGAAATAAGGGAAAGAGAGAAAGAGGGAGATATACATATGGAGGGGGAAGAGAAGGACATAGGGAGGGATATAGTTGCACCATTGGATGGTGAAGAGGGAGAGAGAAAGGGTTACAGTGGGAGAGAGAGATGGAGGTGGGAGTGATAGGGTGAAAGTGGAAGAGAGAGAGGAGGGAAGATAGAGATGTGGTATTAGAGAAAAGGTATATTTTCTTGATTTCTTGAGATTTATGCAAGGGGAATTAACACTGTGAAAGTTTATTGGATGACAGCCTCAACAAGTGAGGTCTCTAATCTCTCTTCATTAGCAATATTCTTTGATGAACAGATGGAGGAGTTTTTCATCATGAGAGATATGGCGCAAGAGATGATTGAAGATAGAAAGTAGAACGCTATACTTCAAGAGTACTTGATGGCCATGAAGGAGGAGAAGTAAGAGCTTGTTGAAAAGATGCATGAGATCGATATTTTAGTCCACGATGCCAAAGACACCCTAGTTAAGTACGTCCATGAACATGAGGTATGAAATACAATTTCATCTTCAGTTTCCTCTAAAAATGAATGTTTTGGTTCTTTCGAAAGACACACTAGAGGAGGGTCGGAAGACGAGACTGCAAACTCGAAGGCACGAAGATAGGGTTACAGAGGGGCTCGAAGGTTGCTCCCTATGGAGTGCAACAGAGGAGGGAGCTCCACTCCCTCCTACATGGAAGCGACTGCCAACAAAGGCAACTCACCACTGGGTAAAGTTAGAGGTTCTAGGGAACAAGGGGAAAAAATAATGAAAAGGAGTCAGATGGGGCCAGGTCCAAGGAAAACAGTAGCACAAAGGACAAAGAGGAAGAATACAAAAGCGAGGGAACAAGGGAAAAATATCAAAAGGGACCATCTAGACCCAAAACGGAGATTATTCCGAGAGTAGTGTTGAATGATCTTGCTCTACAGGAGCACAGGGAACATATGGGGACCTACGCCATAATCTGGAAATTCATGGGAATTTAGCCCTCTTAAAAGGCATTACAGACATGTATCAAATACCACAGGAAACCAAAAGGTAGTATTGAACTCCATCTGGGGTCAAAGGGTTTTTTTACCATGGTATTTACGAACATTGAAGATAAAGACAGAATATTTGAAGGAGGACCCTACTTTTTTGCAGCAGCAGGACTCTAAATGAGGTCGTCGAAGATGAACTTTGTTCCAAAAAGGGAGACATTCACCTTGGTACCTGTTTGGGTAAGGCTCTATTCCCTACCTCTCAATTATTGGAAGCAAGGGTTGCTCACTGCCATTGGCAATAAACTAGGTCGTTTTGTGAAAGCTTCAGAAACCACAAGATGGGGTAAATATACTTCCTATGCTAGGATTTTCATAGAAATGGATCTATTAGGCACTCTACCGGATGAATTAATCCTAGACGTTTTTCATGAGGAATGGGTCCAAACGATGGATTATGAGCATATCCTGTTCAGATGTCGTAGATGTGACGAACATGGTCAACTGATTAGAGACTGTCCTCTGAGTAAACTAGACAATAAAGGAAAACCTAATATTGTGAAGGATACTGAAAACTTTCAGAAAGTGGTAAGTAAAGGAAAAGGATGCAGAAAAGGATCAAGGCAACAACGCAACAAGGGGAAAAAGACGAACCTGAAGAGGTTTCAAGTACTGGAAGAAAATGAATAAATGACAAGTGTCAATCAAGCAACGGAGGAAGGACCCAAGGAAAAAGAGAAGGAGGAGAACTACAACATCACACAAGAGATTTTTAATAGGAAAGAAACTATGAATAGTGAAACTGAAGCATAAATGGATATGGAAATGACCCAAAGTGAAACAGATCTGGAAGACCATGAACTGCAAGAAATTCTAGAAAAGGAACACATAGATCTTGAAGGGTTCTTAATGCAGGGAACCAAGGGAGGGATAGATTCACTACTCCAAGAAGACTGCGACAGAATACAATAGTTGTTTTTATGGAGGACTCAACAAAGAGGGTTAGAAACAGGAATAACCACTAACAAGATGGAAAAGAAAGGAGTGAAAACAATGAAACCAACCCCAAGACTAGCTCTAAGAAATACTGGTAGGAAGAGAGGCTGGAAAAGCAAAAGGAACTTTTGATGGAGTGTGGAAAGATAATGATAGATTCAGGTAAGATGAAAGACCTAACCAATTACTCTACAAGTATTTAAATATGAAATTTACATCTTGGAATATCAGAGGTCTAGAAAGTAAAAAAAAACAAAGATTGCTTAGTTATAGAATGAAACAAGATATGCTGGACATGATTTTCATCCAGGAAATGAAATGTTCCATTCAGAAAATAAGACTCATACACAACAAGTGGCTCATTAGATATGAGTTCCTAGAGGTTAAAGTAGATAACACAACAAGGGGTATTCTTACTCTTTGGAATCCCCAAAGGATCAGCATTACGGATGCAGAGGCATCAAGAAATTACCTATCAGTGGTCATACAACCTGTTGGGGTTTCGGAAACATTCCTAGTAACAAATGTTTACAGTCCTAAAAAATTAGAGGATAAACTCAAACTGATAGAAGCCCTTAGTGACCTCAGGAGTAGATAGACTGGAATCTCTCTCAGAAAAAAAGGGAGGTACGAGAGTGCTCAACAAAGACTCCTTAACATTCCAAACATTTACAGACAATATGAATCTAGTGGAGTTAGATTCAAGAATTGGCCTTTTTACATGGAACAATAAAAGAGGAGGTGAGGTGCTGGTAGCGTCTAAGTCAGACAGGTTCATGATATCAAAAGTATTAATGTTTCTAAATAGTGAAATAACAGCCAGAGTGCTTCCTTTCCGAGGTTCAGATCACTGACCGATTCAATTGGAAATCAAGGGTATAGATTCTCCCAGGAATAGACCCTTCAGATTCGAAAACATCTGGCTGTCCCACCCAGATTTCATTAGTAACATTGAAATGTGGTGGGCTGAAGACTTGCAAATCCAAGGATCTATGATGTACCTTCTTCAAAAAATACTAAAGCACATTAAGTTTAGACTAAAGGAATGGAACTGGAAAGATTTTGGTAACATTTTTGAGGAAAAACAATCAGTGGAAATCAAAATTCTATAACTCAACAAGGTTGTGATAAACGATGTATTTGATAAAGCCAAAAGTGAGAAGGCTGATAAATACTATCCAGTTTGGGAAAATTTATGCAAACAAGAGGAGATATTTTGGAGACAAAAATCCAGAATTCAATGGCTCAAGGAAGGAGAGCGGAGCACCAGACTTTTTCACAGATCCACAATGGCTAATAGAGCTCACAACAGAATCTCCATGATGAAAGATGAGGGAGCAGAAATTCAGACCACTCATAAAGATATTGAAGCTGTGCTTGTCCAACATTTCTGGAACATCACCTAGGAAAATAGTCCAGACAGGGATCAGTCCATCGGGGGAATCACAAGGCATATCCCCAGACTGGTGTCCAGAGAGGACAATTGTAACCTCAATAGACCCGTTGAGGAGGAGGAGGTTAGCGAGGTTCTCAAAGATATGCAAAATGGAAAAGCACTAGGCTCAGATGGTTTCAATGTGGATTCTTTTAAAGCATGTTGGCATATTATCAAAGAGGACATTGGGAATGTGGTAGAGGATTCCAAGAGAACCAAAACTATCCTGAAAGCTCTCAACACCTCCTTTATTTCCCCTATTCCCAAATAGGGCATGGCTCAATCTGCAGACAAGTACAGACCTATTGCCTTATGTAATGTGGTTTACAAGATAATATCAAAAGTAGTGGCTAATAGACTCAAACCTATCCTCCCCTCACTAGTGTCTAAAGAACAATCAGGTTTTGTGGAGGGAAGGCAGATTCTAGACAACATTATTCAAGCACACGAGGTGGTGCACACGTTAACCAACAAAAAACAGGCAGGGATGATCATGCAATTGGCCATTGCCAAAGCGTATGACAAGGTGAATTGGAATTATATCAAGAAGTTTCTCCATGCCTTTGGGTTCAACAAAAATTGGGTCAGATGGGTTATGGCACTGGTGTCCTCCTCCATCTTTTCCATTCTGGTCAATGGCTCTCCCTTAGAAATCTTCAATCCTTCTAGAGGCCTCAGGCAGGGAGACCCTCTTTCTCCCTTCCTCTTTATTCTTATGATCAAAGGGCTTGGGTGATCCATTAAGCAGGCCAAGGCTATGGGTAAAATTAGGGGTCTTCAAATCTCAGAGAACGGTTCTGTGCTGACTCATCAACAATTTGTTGATGATACCTTACTGCAAGGTGTTCCATCAATCAAAGAGGCTTTGGCCTAAAAACAAATTCTTAGATATTTTGCGCTAGCTACAAGTATGGAAATCAACCTCTCTGAATAAAAAATCTTCTTCTTTAGCACTAACATTGTCCAAAGAAATATCTCAAGAATTCCTGGATTTCAATGTGATTCCCTACACTCTAAATATTTAGGAATACCTCTTACTACCAGACCCTTGCATAAGAGTATTTGGGAACCAGTTCTTAATAAGATGTAGGACAGAGTAAAAAATTGGACCTTCTGTGCCTTCAACGTGGTTGGCAGGTTAGTTCTGACAAAGGATGTTCTTCAATCCATCCCATTTTTCATGTTATCTGCTCTCGAAGCTCCAAAAGGTGTCTTAGAGCAAATCAGAGACATACAAAGAGATTTCCTGTGGGGAAAGGAGGAAACGAAAAAGAAATGGGCCCTGGTTTCCTGGGAAAAAATATGCAAACCCAAAAGTCAGGGGGGCCTTTGCTTGGACGATCAAGGAATTTTCTGTAAAGCTCTAAGAGCCAAACTTTGGTGGAGATGGGTGTAGGAGCTAAAAGCTCAGTGGGCCAGGATATGGAAAGAGAAATATGCTCGCTCGTGGCACAATAATGATCTCATAAGAATTTATGGAACTATAAAAGGCTCCTACATATGGAACAGAGCCTAGGAGAAAAAAAGCCTAGTTCAAAAGAACAATTTCTTGGAAATTAGAGCAGGAGATCTTGCTCTTTTTTGGGAGGACAAATGGCAGTAGGAACCGACATTGTTGACAAAGAATTTTGCAAGCCTCAAGCAGGAAACAGATGCCCAAGGTTTAATCAGAGTTAAGGATTTTTGGGATCTTTCGCATACCTCTGGAAAATGGAGAAGTTAGATAAACATTGAATGCGGAGAGGACAACTCCCTAAAAATCAAAGTAGAGGTTCTTTGGGACGTGCTCAAGAAAAGGATGATCTTACTAATAGAAGGGTAGGATCAATTGAGATGGGGTAATAACAAGTGAGGAGCCTTTAATCTCAAGGAAGCTAAAGGTTTTCTCCTTGGGCTAAATTATAGTGTTCCAAATAAGACCTGAACGCATATTTAGAGGCAACAAGGTTGGATGAAGATCAAGATTTTTATGTGGCTGGTTCATCACAAGAAAATATTGACTTGGGAAAATATTAGGAGAAGGGGAATTATTGGGCCCTCTAGATGCCAGCTCTGCGAGGAGCAAGAGGAGACAATGGAACATATTCTCAATAGCTACTCTTATACTGCCTTGATGTTGGATTCACTCTCTTCAATTTTCTAATAGTCAGATAGGGACAGAGGAAGTATCACAAATACCCTAAAATACTAGAGAAAAAACTTCAAGGAGAATGAATTCCTAAATTTGGCATGGGCCATCACACCCTAATTTATTACCTGGAACGTCTGGAAAGAATGAAATAAAAGAATTTTCAAGAATGGTAAGTCCTCAGCTCAACATATTCTTGATCTTATCATGAAACAGATCAAAGAGACAGCCAATTCTACTGTTAATAATATCCCCACAAATCCTCCCTCAGATGAAGAGCATAGTCTTAGACAACTGGGATTGCAAGGGACAATTGCTCAGGGTAGAAATAGAAAGGATAAAACCATGGTTACAGAGAAGGACTACTAGCAACCCCCACCAAAAGGCTTTCTGAAATACAACATTGATGGTGCCTCCAAAGGAAATTGAGTAACTTCTGGTTATGGAGGAGCATTAAGGGATGGCGAGGGAAATATTATATTTATATTCCACTACCATTTAGATAGAACTACTAATAACATGACGGAAGTGATGGCTCTGGAGTAGTGTCTAGACTTTATATCACAAAATCAATGCTCAAATATCATTGTGGAAATAGACTCTGAGAGAACCATCAATGCAGTGAAAAGAATTAGCAGTGGTTCTAGGCCGGAGAGAGTCTCAAATCATTGGAAACTTATCCAGGTTTATCAAAGAATCCGACTACATCTACGGGGCCTTCGAACCATAAGTTTCAACCATGTTCATTATAATGCCAATAAACTGGTAGACTTACTATCCAATCAAGGTGCGAGTAGTGTAGAATGTGGAATGGCTATAGAGTGGCAAGAAATTCCTCCAAGTCAGCTAAAGGTTATCTGCGAGGATCAATCTATGGAGGATAGGGAGGTGTTTTGATTTCGAGCTGGGTTGCATACCCCAAATTGATATCACCAAGGGGTACTAACTCAGCCCAGCATGATGAACAAGAGAGGTTGAGAGTCAGATTCGGGCTCATCTTCTACCGAATCTTGCTGACCGGGTTCCTAGGTTTTTGGTTGGTACTTTGTGGATTTATCTCCTAAAGAAACTTGGGATCAGTGTCAGGTTTCACGGTATAAGTTGGCAGAATGGGCAATTAATGGGGTGCAATAGTAGGTGTCCTCTTCCCACTTCCGGTTTAGATGCCCTAGCGATATGCGAGTTTCCGGTGATCGCATGTCATCAAAGTGGTAAGTGGTTTTCCAATTTTGAGAGCAATCCCATTGGGTGCTCGACACGTGGCATGGTGGCTATTGCGGAAACCGCCCTTCATTGCATGATAAAGTGTGGATGGGTTCAGAGTAGCGATATTGCTCCTCGCTGTTGTATCTGGCAATTGGGATGGACGGTTGGGATGGTGCGCGTTGTTTAGTGGGGCCCGTTTGGCCTACTATCCATTTTCTAATGGCGCGTCTAGCACTTTCCTTACTTTATGTTCTTTGGGGGATCATGTTTGACCGCTGACATTGGTTAGTTCTGGGCAGTGTTTTGACTAGATTCTAGTTGTCCTTCAGGGTTTTCCATGAGGTTTGTGTTTTTGTGAGGTAGTAGGAGGGTCCTTGTCCTTGACAAGAGTACCTATTCTCCTATGATCTTTATCGACAGTTTTATGTACACTTTGTAATTCATCATTTGATTTAATGAAATATAAGGTTCGACTCTTGCTTCAGGAAAAAAAAAAATACACACTAGAGGAATAGTGTCCAAATTATTGATCAAGATGGGCTATGAAGGTAAAGGGTTAGGCACACATGCACAAGGCATACTTGAGCCAATTTTTGTTTGGGAAAGGCCTAGGTATTTGGGTCTTTGTTATGGAAAACATGATGGAGAATTCTCCAAAGCCAAGGAGGCACATGAAAGTGTTCGAGGAGGGAATGTCATTATATTTTCATATCCTCGAGCTTGTAAAGTTTGGGTTCATGAGGAATGCAAACGTTTTATTCCCAATTTGCAAGAAAATTATCATAAAGATGGAAACAATGGTTTCAATGAACAAGAGGATGTTGAAAGCTCTAAGTTTATTAACACCATTGTTTGTTTCCCAAAGTGGGACACTACCTCTTCCAATTCACCTCCTAAAGAAGGTGACAAAGGTGAATGCAGAAGGTATAAATTTTCCTTTAATCAAGTTTCTTTCGATTATGTTGAACATGGTAAATATTCACGTAAAAATTGGAGAAAAAGTTCATGTTCCTTTTGTGGTTTGAATAACCATAATGTTTCAAGATGTTGGAATATAATGGCCACATACAGGAAACTCTCAAAGAAAAAGAGACAAAAAACGATAGGTCCATTGGATAATGGGAATCATGTTGCAAAGAAGATGCAATTGTTTTGCACTAATTTCCATACGAAAGGTCATCTCATACACAAATGTTATACTTTGCATCCAACAACTCATCCATGACATGTGAAGATGGTGGCGAGAGATTTTGAAAAATATAGAAAAGGAGATTCTGTAATTGATGTGGGTCAAGATGTTTCACAAGATGATTTGTAGCCACAAGAATCGTCATTGAAATGTTTTGGTAAAAGGTGGATTGAATTCTTATCCAAATAAGGCTTGCATTTCTTTTGTTGATAGATGCAATTATTTTCCTTCATAATGCATTTCTTTGCCTTATGAATGCATTACTTTTCTGCCGAAAGTATGTTGTAACTTGTATGATGCAAGATGTTGAAAGTGAAGTTTTGTTTGACTCACTTTAATGCAGCAAAGAAGGCAATTTGTAGTTACAAGTTTGTATGTGAATGCATTTCTTTTGAAAGCATTCTTGATGTTCATATATTTTCCAAGAAGGTGTGCGAATGTTGGGTATGTTACTCACTTCATCTGTAACAAATTTGTCATTATTGATGTGGCATATTTTCGCTGGGAAGGTGTGTGAAAGTGGTGTATGTTACTCACCTCATTTGTAGTAAATTTGTCAATTCAACTCTTATATACCCATACATGTTTTTGTGCTTATTGTACTTGAGGGAGAGTTGAAGAATTGTACACATACATGAGATTTTTTATGTGTGTGAACAATGAAACTAGCAACATGAATTAGTGATTGACTTGTATTGGTCGATTGCTTTTTAACATGTATGATTGACAGCTTGAGAATTTTCATCATGTTTAGATACATGCATGATTTTAGAATTGTGTCGATTGTTGTCACACCTATGTCATATCGACTTGGAAGATCCAATTTTATCTCTAAAGATGAAAGGGATTTGTTGACATGTTATTGCATGAGATGTGAAATTATTATTGTTTATGCAAAGAATCATCAAGTTTTTGTACATGCTTATGTTTGGCTTTTAAGTCAAGTCAATTGTTGGAGCATGTTTACCGACTTATGTTTGATCGATGATGTTTTCTAAATTTGTGTTTAATCGATATTTGATACACCAAGCTATAAGAGTAAATTGTGATGTTACATGTTGTCACAATTGTTGCTTTGAAGGAGCAAAAGAAGAGGTTGTCAATTTACAATTTCTTACATAATGTGATTTTCCATTTAATGGGCATTTCTTGTGACAAGATGTTAGAGGATGGTGGAAGCTCCATTCTTGAGCAAGGTGTTGATGCTTAGCCTTCATTCTCAAAATCATGACATGAGCAACATGTTGAACAGGAGGATGATGGAGCTAAGAAGTGACAGTGGACAAAATGCCAAAACTTTTGAGCCATTGCAGATCGTTGTATGTCTTGATGCGAAGATTCGCAGTGGGAAGGCTATTTGCTTGTATTAGTTTTCCAAGCACTGGGGGATCAATGTGGCATAACAAAGGTATTTGACAATCAACAAATCTCTAGAAAGTGTTGCATTGGTTTAGCAACAAAGGGAGAATAGTGGCTAAGGGACATAGCCATTCACAATGCAAGGCATGTCAGTGTACCCAAGTGTTTGTCATGGAGATTTCTTCCAGTAGAATCAGTTAATAGAACTTGGGAAGGAGAAGAGTGTTTAGCTCTCATCATATAACCAAATTTTGTGTGCCCAAAAGCCCGTCAATGGGAAGGAGTGATCAGAATCTGGATTAGGGGCCAAAAGTTTCTGAAAAATTAAAGTTCTCAGATTGGCTTGAAACCTATACAACTGTGTCTGTCTCATCAAGGTGATCACAATGCAATTCGCTTCACTGAAAACTGAGTCTGGAAGAAAGAGAAAAGGCATGTTGTTTGTTTCCCTAGATAGCTAAAAAAATTGCATAAAAACACAAGATGATGACATGGTAGTACAGTCAGCATGATGGGAATCTTCTTCAATTTTTGCCCAATGAGGTTGTGACAAGTGTCACTTCAAGATTCGATAGTTTGCATGCGTTAAGGTGAAATTGCCCAATGTCCTCCAACGTGAAATTATTGATTCATGGTGAATATATATATATATATATATATATATATATATATATATATATATATATATATATATAATATATATATATATTATATAATTTTTACATAGATATTATATAATATATAGAAATATCACATATTTCCAAACTATATAACTCTGAACTACATAATTCTTAACCATATTGCATGATTCCAAATTATTTGAATGGTCAAAGTCCAAAGTCCACACATATATAATACCGCATTAAATCAAAGGCATCGAACTATAATGGTAATGCTTGATTCAGTGGGAAAAGTATATTAAGGGATGGGCGGAGAGCGGGTCGAACCCGTGACCTCCCCCTCCCAGCTCCGCTACATTACCATTGAACCATCATGTGACTTGTTAAATGGAGAACTAAGCTATATTTATTGCTTCAATGGAGCTGATGGCGGGAGAGGATGGAGCCAGCCCTGCGGGCCAACCCCCTCTCAATACTACCACGTTTTAAAACCAAGGGTGAGCGCTAAATGGATAAGCATGATTAGCACTTCTAATCCCATTTTATCCTTAATTAATCTAAATTAAGATGGCGGCAATTTTGGAGGCACGCCAAATTTAGTAGGACTGCCAGTTTTGGTAGTGCTAACTAGAGTCTTCTCCAGTTTTAGCGGAGTTTCCTAGGGAAATATTGAATGAAGCATATCTTGAGCAATTTTTGATGAAATCGATCTTAGAAAGAGGTGTTCTTGGCTAATTTTGACATTATAAACTCCTTGGTATAAGTTTTAGACACAATAGAAGACTTGTACAGGTGATGTTTCCATAGGGAAGTTCAAAGAAGCCTGGAGCCACCAGGGAAGGAAGTCATGCCCAGATCAACCAGAGTCATTTTTTAGAGATATAATAGTCATTTTTGGGGTTTTCAGATCCTATGAAGACAATGGAACAAGTTTTAGAGGCTATGGAACACTTATGTATGTCATTTTTCCACATTGAATTTTTATGAAGCCTACGGACACCAGGGAGAAGGTCATGCTCGAAACAACTGTGGTCCATTTGAGGAGTTTGGAGAGTTGGCTTAGGAGTTTTGGAATGCTCTAAGTCCATTGAATTAGGTATTAGGAGCCATAGATATTTGTAAACAACATTGTTTTCCACATTTAGCTAATGCAAAGGCCAAAGCCATGGAAGTTTGACCAAGGAGATGTAGCCCAGAAGGGGTGAAATCATTCATCAAAACATTGTTTTAATGTGTATCTTTGATGGTTTGTTGCATTGTACATTTTTGTTGTTTAATATTTGTTTCTAAAGCTATTTTTCTCCTGAATTTCTTTTAAAACTTAATGAAATTTAATTGATTGTATGCACAAACAGCTAATGAAACCTCATCACAAGGAGCAATAAGCAAGCACATATTTATAAATTTATAATTGTTATTAGTGCAACAAAACTAATAAAAAAAAATAGATCAAGATGGATTTCAATGTGTAGAAAGAGGGATAGAGGAAGAAACATGTATAGAGATAACGACAGAGAGGGGAGGAGTGACAAAGGAGAGATGCAGAGAAAGTGAGGAAGAGAGGAGATAAGGAGGGAGGAGAGAGAGAAAGAGATGTGAGAAAGAGGTTGAGAATGTGCAGAGAGAGGGGGAGACAAAAATATGGAGGGGGAAGAGAGGTGGAGAGAGAGAAGGAGAAGGGGGTAGATAGTGACAAATTTGGATGACAAAGATAGGGAAAAGGAGAAAGGGAGAGTGATTTGGAGGAGAGATAGAGAGATGTGGGAGAGAACCGTTATAGCAGAATGAAGAAAGAGAAAGATTGAGAGATAAAAGGAGATATGAAGTGATAGAGAAATGGAGCTAGAAGTTGAGAGAGAAAGTGAAAAGAGGAAAGGTATAGAGAGAGGAAGGGGGACAAATATAGAGAGAGTGACTAGAGAGGGAGAGAGATAGTGGCGGGGGGGAGAGAGGGAGAGGAAGAGGGAAGGAGAGAGAGATAAATAAATATGGAGAGAGATTTTTTATATTTGGGGGCTTAGATAGAGATAAAAGAAAGGGTAGACATAGAGTTATAGAGATATATATGGAGGGGGAAGAGAGGGAAGAAGATAGAGATAGAGGGAGAGAGATATAGATAGATATGGAGAGAGAGCGTGCGTGTGTGTTTGACACTATTAGATGCTGAAATAAAGAAGGAGAGATAGAGGGAGATATAGATACAAATGGTGGGGCAATAGAGAAATGGAGGAGAGAGGGAAGGGGATATAAAGAAGGAGAGAGGGAGGGAAATAGACTAATGTAGGAAAATATAGTGTTCTTGCATGTTCTAACGTCTCTACTTTTATGATGTCAATGAATTAGAGACATCAAGGTGATCATACACCTTTCACAATTTGAATCCTAAATTGCCTCTAATTCTTACATAGGATCTATGCCTTTACATGATGGGTCAATACATTAATCCATCATTAGTTTCAGATTTTACACAAATAATAAAACTCTTCTAATTCTATAATTTCCACACAATATAATTCTTCTACTAATAACAGAGATACATGGAGACAATTATCGAACACAATAGATGTATCAACTCTATTTCATTAATTAAATATGTGCTTACAGACTCATAGCTCCCTTTCCTATCTATTACCCTCTTTCACATTAATTTGGCCATTAGATTTGCCCTAGATTACAATGACTAAATACAACTTTTAGAACACAAAATATTTTCCTAGATATATAAATCACTCCCTAAATCTTTGTAGATTTATTCCCTAAATATCTTATGCTTTTCTAGGTAGATTATGTTTTTTCTTATAGGAAAAACATTTCCTATATGCATAGTTTTTCTAAGACTATTCTATAATAATTAAAAGAAACTCAAAATATTTAAAAATAAGGGATTATAATTATTTTTCAATGTTGAAACCCCTTTTGGAGACTTTTATTCAAAAATTTTGATGGTTTTGGGAATCTCTAATGCTCTTACATCATAGATACAAGGATGGAGGGGAGAAAGAGAGGGAAGAAGAAAGAAACTTTACCATGGGAATTCTTATCTTGTAATAGCTCTTCTTGACATACCATGGGAAAACACAATGAATTTTTAATACCACATGCCCAAAATGACATGTGTTTATATGACATTTTCCTTAATTAATTAATCTGATATAAATTAATTAAAATAATAAAACTAAATTTCAAACAAATCTTAACCCTTGATTTCTAGATACTACTTGATTATTCTTGCATATTCCATGGAGGTTAAACACTTCGCATCCACCTAATAAGTATTGATATTTAAATTGAAATTGTGGAAGAAATATTCTAAAATAGATGTGTCTATTGGCCTAATTATTTAATTATAGCATTTCATTTTACCAAGAGGCACTCTACAACCTGGTACAGGGAGATGTATAGGTGTAGTATAAGTATGTTAACATATTTCAAATGTCTCTCTCTCTCTCGTCTCCTCTCTCTATATATATATATATATAATATATATATATATATTAAACAAAATTTAATTTTAGATTTCAATATGTTTCAGAATATTCAAATTAAAACATATATAGATGTGAAATGTACGATGTAATGTAAAATATAAAAGTGGACAAATGGGCTAGAGACCTACCTTGTTGATGTTATTGATTTTTGGGCCATAGAGATGGAATCATTATGGTTGAGTATTGAAGTGGTTTGGCCTCTCTAAGGCCTAGTTTGGTTTTGTTTTGGTTTAACCCATGAGATCCCACATTCATGCTTCAAATATGGCTTGGGCATGATTCGCTAAAAGAGATATTTGTTTCAGCCCAATCTATGATTGGGTGGTGTAGATGTCCCTGATAAGGTTGGCCTTTTTATACATTAGTATGACTTATTTTCCTATTATGATCTATGCGCATTTTTAGTGGTTATAATTTTGACATTATGGTTTATTTTCCATGGTTTATATTGTATTTATTTGTTGGTTATATGTTATTTATATGATGTATTCTATAAATGGTTATTGACATGTTTCGATAAGTTATTGAATGTTTGATGAATGTATGGGCCAACAAGTATTGGTGAAGGTAGAAAGAGAGGGCATAGAGCCTTCTTGGTGATTCTCAGATGAACAATACTATTAATTTATGATCAGATATGCATTCATGACATGTATCTTTCATGTTTACCACATGTTTGATGAAATGTCTATCATGGACTAGGAATGTATGGGTCAATTTTTTGCTTGAGTTCATATTGATTATCATTTCTTCACCTTTTATAGAATTCAGGGAAGTTACAAGGAGTTTTGGGAAGTAGTCTAGAGGCTAGCCTAAAAACGTGCCTCAAATCTAAGAACCGATGGCACTAAACTATGGATTTTAAGTCATAACTACATGGAATCAAGACTATGAGTCTAGCTATAATGTTCCAACCACATGGAGGTAGTTTCAGGGGTGTGATTATAAAGCTAGGCCAGTGAAAAGTCTTTACTTCAAGGATTCATCACTTGGAGTGGTTTGCAACCTCTTGAGTGGTCTATGGTCATCGAGGGATGTCATATTGTTGTTGGTTGGTTGGTCCCACTTCCATAATTGGAACTTGGAGGTTGGTCATATGATATTGACACTCATCTAATTTTTACCATAGAGATCTTATAAAAGTGGGTAAATATGGGAGGAGGCATTACACTTTCCATCACCTGCCACTTTCTCCTCGCACCTATAGAATGACTTATAATCAATAATTAATTAATATTATGTCCAAATAGATTGATTTTCGACATTTCGTACATTGATAACCTCTTATTCACCTCTATCTTCGTAAATTTATATATTTGGGTACTTTCCATGTGATATTTAATGATGCCACTCAAGCCCAATTAATATTTGAACATGAGTTCTTATGTGACGCCAACTTTCGAAATGAAATTTTATGTAAGGCAACCGAAGTTGGAATAATAATCCAAAATTCTAAATGCATTCTAAAAAGAGAAAATGAACATCATCATCATCAATAATAATAAAAATTACTTGCAGTCTCTTCTCCTTCAAATACCACTGATATGTAGTCGACTAGTGAAAGTTCCTATCGATATGAGAATAAATTAATTGTATCACTGCAAATAGCTTATTTCCCTCCTCTACTAGTCATTTATGGCTTTTACTTAAAAACTCCTACACAGTCAATTATGTTCTCAATACCTTTTAATTATAGATTTCTCATTTACATATATAATCACAAGTTGTTACTATTCCATGTGTGAAATATGCTAGACATGAAAAATCATATACACATACGTACACTAAGTCACATATATGTACGAAATGAAATAAATATGAAATATTTGTATAGGAAATCTAGTTAGAATCAATATATATTATTGGCTTAATCCTCTGATAATGATAATTTTTCAACTAATGTTTGACCTCATTGACCAATTTCATGCTAAATTGGTTATATCTATGTCCTCATCACTTGTCCATTTCATGAAATGAAATGTCAATTCATTGCAAATGTTTTCTTGATGGGAGAATCTGCAAATAATAGGTGCATAACACGAATTTTCATGTTGATTTTCAAACAAAATTCCCATACCTCCACGGAACATTGTGAAACAAAGTTTTTGTTCCTTAATCTATAGTTCTCTTGCACAACAATTATTCCTCGCATGCATTAATAATCCAAAAATGCTAATAAATAGACCAATATCTAATGTTATGCAAGGAGAAGGTGCACATAATAAGTATGTGGAGGGGAGGTTCTTTTTGTTCCTTGTTTGGGACACTTGTTCTCCCAGAGACACTTCACTTATTTAATATTGGAATTTAATGTTCAAAAATGTATCTAAAGGTATGAAACAATCCATAACAAAATAATATTTGAGAACCATGTATACCAAGATTAAAATCTTAAAATACAAAGTTTTTGTTGCTTGCTCCATTCTCCTGCACAACACTTCTTCCTCACATGCATTAAAAGGGACCTTGATTTAATATTGTTCAATAACTATTTAATTGACAAATGCACTTAGTATTGAGAAAGATCAAATAAAACGATCCCACATGGACATCACAGTGTCGATAGTATGCAGAAATGTAAGAAGCCATATGGAACATTGCGGAATATATTTTCTGCTCCTTGCTTTGCACACTTGTTTCCTCACATGCATTAATAGGAAAAAGTCACTAATTAATTAAATAATATGCAATGTTAGGTGAGAG
>APFE031266083.1:0-57243 GCA_000404065.3 Pinus taeda
TTCTGCGCGCAGTAGGTTTCCCACCAGTCCTTGACGTGGGGGGCTGCTTTGAGGAGAGCAAAAACAATCTTTTCCCGACTTGAAAATTCATGAACATAGAAATAACCCTCTAGCAGATTTAACCATTTATGTACGGCGTCTGCGTCTATCTGACCCTCGAATATGGGGATTTCAAAATTAACTTGTACCTTAAAGGGTGTTGTGTTTCCAGAGTAGCTGCTGGAAGCCGATGCGTTGCTTCTGGGTAGCCGCTGAAGGATATGGGAAAAGCTGTCCATCATCGCGTTCCGTTGTCGCTCGAGGGCTTCTTCGAGCAAGATTTTGATGGGATCTCCTGCCCCCTCGTCTTTCTTCTCGTCCGCCATGGGAGGCCGTCGGGATTTGCGAGGCTGGTCTTGCAAAGGTTCAACCAGTTCAAGCCCTAACTCCTTATATCCCGACCTTGTTGGGGACATGCAAAGAAAAACCTAGAAAAAGCAGACCGCTCTGATACCAGTGATCTAGATTTAAACAGGAACGCAACAAATTACAGAGATAGCCATATACACAAATATGCAGCGGAAATAATACTTCATTTCATTAATGGAAAATACTAAATATGCTTACAATCAGAAATGGAAATAAACTAGCTAGGGCGATGGTAGCTTATCTCTGAGAAGAGATGTGATGGCTACATGCCTCTGAACTGTGTTACAATGAGGCTCGAAGGCCTATTTATTGTTGAGAAACAATGAAAAAACCTTAACATTCCAAAACCTAACCCTAGGAGATGAAACGCCAAACTGTGGGCCCCGTTTGGGGGTAAGTTGGTACATCAACTTCCCGGGGTCGTAACTTTAGCATATGATCTCCGTTTGACGCGTACAATACTCGTTAGAAAGATCTATCCGAGAAATACCATTGTTGGAACGAGCAACATCGGTCCATTGCATGGACCCATGTTGCCCCTGGAATCCCCAAAAAACGTCGTTTAGGGCCTCAAAACGGCTCCGGAAGTTCAGGACCCGAAAAACTGCTAAAAATAGTAAGTTGTGCTACAATTAAGGAAACTGAAAATGCTGAGAAAGACAATGGTGGGGGTCCAGGTGGACTTGGCAGGCGGCCACCAATATCCACCTGGATCAATGGTTGACCTATCTCAACCGCCTGAAGGAGTCTAATGAAACTGCAGCGAAAGAATTTTTATAGAACCTACAGGAAGAACACTCCATAGTAAGAGGAAGGCGAATAGCAGTCACTGACGACATAATAGCAAGAGTCACAGGACTATCGGCTACGGGACCAGTATGGACAGTAAAGAAGGAAAGGCTGCAGAAGATTTTGGAAATCTTTCAGGACGAGGGCCAGCGTTTAACAGTCCGAGGAAAGGGGGTGCTACCAGCAACGCTAGGAGAGCCATGGGCGGAATTGGCGAAAATCATCCAGAGCTACATTACTTGCGAGGGCAGAAAAGACGTGGTAAGACAACGACATCTTAAACTCCTGGATGTCTTAAAACAAAAATGTTCTGTGAATTTACCTGCATTGTTAAATTCACTATTGCATGATGTGGCACGAAGTATGAAAAAGGCACAACACATAGAATCTATGGTTAGCCACCACAGATTAAATCGCTTGATAGTGAATTATAGTCTCACCCAGCAGTAGAGCAGCTGGGAAGAATTAATTGCTATTATCAATAAAGGGACGGCCACATATGGATGCCCGAAAAAATGAAAACGAGTTGATAGCACACCCCAATGTTCAGAGAAACGAAACCAAGATGCTTGCACAGAAGTGCAAGCTGAAAAACAACCTGAAAAATGACCCGAAAAGCGGAAGCATGACGCTGGTACATCTGAGCAACCAGAAAAATGTAGAAAGTCGGCGAGGCTCACAGGGTTACAAGCAGAGCTGGAGAAACCCCAGGAAGGCACGAGCCAAGCAATAGAGATCGAATATGAGCAGTCTGCGGAGACAGAAACAGAGGAAGAAAGAAATGAGGATGTAGAGCAGTCTGCAGGGACTGAGAGAGAGGAAGAAAGAAGCAAGGAAATAGAGCAGTCTGCAGAAACAGAGACAGAAGAAGAAGATGTCGAAGGGGAAGAACAGTCTGCAGAAAAAAAAATAGAAGAAGAAGACGTCGAAGGAGAAGAGCAGTCTGCAGAGGCAGAATCAGAAGAAGAAGAAGAGGAGGCAGAGCAATCTGCAGGAGGAGAAGAAGAACATGATGAGCAGACTGAAGAAGAAGGAGACGAGAAAAAAGAAGTTGAGCAGCCCGAGTAGGAGGAAAGAATGGAACAGCAGGGAAGAAGCCCAGTACAGGACCCGTTAGGGGAAGATGAATTGGCCAACATTTTGGCCAATATGGGCGAATATGGCCAAACCCTGAGTCCATCCAACCTCCAGGCCGTAGAAGAAACCCAGGAGAAAGATGCACCCGAGGAAGTGCATACAAAATAAGCAGAAGTAGAAAATTCACCCGTTCATAATGAGAAGGTAATAGAAAATGTCGAGCAGGAACAACCCGTTCCTAGTCAAAAGGCACCAGAGGAAATTCCGGAGGAAATAAGGGCAGAAGAGGAATCAACCCAAGAAACAATAGAGCCAAGCAAGGTTCTTACCCCGGAACATCCACCTCAAGAAGAAAATCAGGAAGTTAGCCACAGTCCAACCCACAGCGAACAACCTGCTGTTCTTTCTGAAGAATTGATGGAAATAAGGGAATTACAATGGGAAAAGTGGACATTGTTAAACATAATATTCAGGCTTCACCAGCAGATTAGGATTCTAAAAGCAAGACAAAGGGTGAAAGGGACCTCAAGAAGAAAAGGTTTTACCATGCCAATAAAATCCCTTAAGAACAAGAGGCGGAGGACCAGAAGCCGTCCCACTGCTGAGAACCCTGACAGAAGCCAAACTGTTGTTCCTAATGAAGCAGAAAAAACAAACTGTTGTTCCAATTGAAGCATAAGAGTAGACTGCTGTTCCATTTGAAAAGGAACAACAGCGGGCTGGAGTCCATGTTAAAATTGAAAAAGATGATAAGATGGTTCAGACGGAGGCACCACCTTCGGGACTAATAAGGGTTATGAATTCAAAGCAACGCAATAAGAAAGTCCAAGTAAAGCTCCCGGCCTCCACGGATGCATGGAAGAAGGACCCAAAAACAAGAACCCTTCACCAACATTTGAAGCAGGCCTAGCAAGAAGCAGAAAAGCTCAGGGAGCAACGGTCCCCCGAGAAAAATATGAATAATTACAGCAACAGCTAAGGAACTTCAACCTGTATGAAAGCCAAGCTTTCGAAGGATGGCGAAAGGAACAAGAGAAAGTGCCAAGGTAACCCGTAGATTAGTTGTAGTTATTAAACAGATGGATACCTTGTGTGCTCTATACAATGATGTCCTAGCATTTAGAGCCCCTGCCAAGAACTATGCCCTATTTCTAATGGAAAGGTACTTACAATTGAAAATTAAGGCTGTTAAGGCAGGTGCTCCCATAGAAATTAACACTATAAATGATTTTATAAATTGCTGTAAACATTATGGTGTAAAAGTGCAAAGGTTATTGTGTGAATTTTACCTGCATAACCTTGTACTAGAACAAGAGACCGAGCTGAACCCTGGCCCTTTTGTTGGGGATATTCAATTACAAGCATTTATTTCATTTGCAGTCAATCAAATTAAATGGCTTAAAGCCTACAATGCATTTCAGAGGCAAGAAAACGGATTAGATCTATGGGTAAGAGCTGAGCCTAGAGACCCAGAACAGTTATGGAGAAGTCATAGAAATCTCATGAGGGCTCCAGGAGTGATTGAAGCATTAGGACCCATGCATGAAGCAATCATTCAGCAGGGGCTTGAATTCTTTTCTTCTATTAAAGACCCAGCCGTTGAAGCAGCTAAATTTCGATATCAAGTATCTAACCCGAACATTCAGCTCAGAGAGCCATTTAAGTATGAAAATTTTAAGCTTGCTGCTAACCGATTCCCCCTCTATGGCGAACTTGTTTTGAGGGCAGGGCCATCCTGGTTAGGATATAGGTTCCGGAGTCCAATCATTTGGCATCCTGCACCCGAATACCAAGCCCTGTATGAGATGTCCGAGGGCCAGACAAGCCATTTCTTTGATCATCTAGTTTCACATCATGGGTGTAGGCCCCCACACGATATTCCATCTCCAGCCTACTCCCTCACTGCTCTGCATGTCAACTACAATGTTTTCATGAGGCCATGAAAAATGGTAAGTTGGGGGGTGTGTGGAGTATCAAGGAAGGTATGTTTCGATGGTTATTTTGGTATCTTTTCATTAGAACTCAAAAGCCTTTTGCATTGGAAATTTAGATAATGATAAGGATTTATAATGAAACACGAGAGATTAATGAGAAACACTGACAATCGTCATTTCTATGTGCAGGAGGGAGGAAAAACGGAAGGTGGCCATTCCAAAGGTAAAGACAAGGATGAGCTAATTGTTGTCCCTTTGACAGGAGACTGGAAGCAAATCAGATCAAAACGGATCAACCCAGGAAAAGACGCGGAGATACCAGCACGAAGCATAAAAAGAAAGAAGTGACGCAGTATTAACGATTTTGCGAATCCCTCAGGATCTTAGATCCTAAGGGATCGCTATTTTATCTATTTTTTGTATCTAGATATCTCCGCCATCTTCCTTATAAAAGGGATAGCACTGTTGGCCAGCAGGGGAGGATGGTTTTTATATAATTTCTTTTAAGGAAGATCAGAACTATGATCTTTATGTCCTGTTGAAGACTTGAGTTCCTGTAATTTTATTTCATGCCTTAATACAGATTTGTTTACTATTTTATCTTTGAGCCTGGATCTATCTTAAGCAGTGTACCCCTGGAGGCTAAGGGCCCGGCCCTGGAGGACACTTGCTCTTGTACCATTACGCGTGGTTTCTGTGTGGTTTGTTCATAGACGTAATCTGGTAATCTGCTATGTTTTAAGAATATTATATTACATGCTCTGTTATGTTTAATACGTCTCATGTTCCTGAAACTTTATATTGACGCTGTGTCATGTTACCAATCCTTTAAGTGTTGATTAATCTCTACATGACACTGTCACTCCATTACAAAGTTCATTACGATTTTGTTTAGCATTATAACAAGTTATCTTGAAAGGTTTGTTTTCACATGATTATTGAATGTTATTGTTCTTCATCTTGAGATGCAATCGTATGTGTTTCTTTAGATCAATAACAGAAGCAAATTGAGTATGTTGTGTTTCTAAGGTTTTGATCGGTAGTGTTGTTCCATCGTATGTATACATCTTTTAAGACTGAAAGATTGATGTTTTGATTGAAGTGGTTAAATAGAATTACAGCTTGAGGAACTTGGTTACTGCTTATTTCGACTGTTGTTCCATTTCTGAATTGTTGTTCCATTTCTGAATTGTTGTTCCATTTATTTGTTGTTCCATTTTAATTGATGTTCCATTTTAGTTGCTGTTCCATTTTATTTGCTATTCCATTTAATTGTTGTTCCATTTCAATTGTTGTTCCATTTCTAGCTTGCTAATTTGTTGTTTCTTAAGAATAGTCTCAGGCTGTAGTGAGCATCAGAATCTACTATTTGGCTCCCAGACCTCTGATCTGTTCCCATCAGCTATGAAAGGGATGGGTTATTGCTACCGAACCCTTGGCTAATGTGTTGTTCTATTTCATTACTGTTTCCTTTACTTGTCGTTTCATTTCTATTCATTAAGGACTATATCAGGCTGTAGTGATCCCTAACATCTACTACCTAGCTCCCAGACCCCGGATTTGTCCTCATTAGTTATGAAAATAATGGGTTATTGCTACCGAACCTTTCGCTGATGCAATGCTTGGTATGATTTAGCCTTTTGAAGTAGTTAAGTTGTAGACTCGCATTAGTTTACTTTCGTAGCTTTTAAACAACTGTACTACAAGCATTACTCTGGCAAGTGCTAAGCCTCAGACTGAGACACTCTTTGAAATAACTAGACGTTCCCGGATTGACATATTAATGTGAGGTAACTAGAGGTGAAAGAGACCCTTTTTATAGCTCTACAATAACCATAGTTCCCTTGACCGTATCTACAAAATACCATGGGTAGAAAACCATTGCGCTCAAAACCATGTGTGAAACCCATGCACAAAACCATAGGTAGGTCCACCCACCTAATATAGGGTCCAAAAATATAACGCACACCCAAAATTCTACCACTTGTTGTTTTATTTCCATAGTGGGCCACAAGAGAGCTTAGTCATTAGCCTAGCCCTGCAATGCCCATTATTTCTCTACACCAAGAGAAATTCTTAGTGCTCACAGAATTTGTCAATGCATCTGTAGTATTCTTCAAAGTGTACACCTTTACCATCAATACCTTTTTTTCCTCAACCATAGCCCTTACAAAGTGACACTGAACATCATTGTGCTTTATATTTGAAGGATAAGCAAGATTATTTTCCAAGAAAATTCCACTTAGCTGTCACAATATATCCTTATAGCTCGTTGTACTAACCCAATACTTGAACAAAATATCTGCAACCAAATGACTTCCTTGCTTGCATGAGTGGCTGCCATGTATTCTGCCTCTATAGTTGAAAGTGCCACTACAAATTGTCTCTTACTCATCCAACTGAATGCACGTCCAAATAGGTTAAACACATACCCACTTGTAGATCATCTCTGATCTAGATCTTTAGCCCAGACTTCATCAACAAAGCCATGGATGTCCAAAAATCTGTCTGATCCTAGTATTCCTTGGTAGCATAGACAATAATCACTATTTCCATGCAAATACCTGAAAACCCGCTTCACTACAGTCCAATGCTCTTTCCCTAGTTTTAACATAAACCTTTTCAATACTCCCATTGCATGTGCAATGTTTGGTTTAGTACAAACCATTGCATACATCAAGCTACTGACTGCACTTGCGTATGGAACACGTGACATGTCCTCTTCCTCTTCTTGTGTCTTGGGACACTATTCAATAGATATATTTACACCTACAGGAATAGGAACCTTCACCAGTTTACTATCCTTCATATTAAACCTCTACAATATTATCTCGACATACTTCCTTTGGTTTAACCAGAGCTTCCTCTTTTCTCGATCTCATTTAATTTTCACGCCCAAAATATAGTTGGCAGTGCCAATATCTTTGATGTCGAATTTGGAGGACATTTGGGTCTTTAAATCCTTGATAATTTCTTCATTATTTCCAATCAGAAACATATCATCCACATACAAGACCAAATAAATAACACGGTCACCAATTAATTTAAAATACACACAATGATCTGCTTTTCTTCTGGTGAAGCCAAGTCCTCGTATAAATGTGTCAATTTTTTGATACCACATCCTTGGTGACTATTTTAACCCATACAAAGAATTTTTTAACCTGCATACCAGTTATTTCTTACCCTTCACCGCATCCTTCAGGTTGCTTCATGTAGATCTCTTCTTCCAAATCCCCATGAAGAAATGTTGCCTTCACATCCATTTGTTCTACCTCAAAATCAAAAGCAGTAGCAACAAATAAAATTAATCTAATAGAAGAAACCTTGGAAACACGAGAAAAAATATCACCAAAATAAATTCTCGACACCTGGGAATAACCTTTTGCTACCAACCGAGCTTTGTATTTCTCCACCTTGCCTTCTACATTAATCTTCTTCTTAAACACCCATTTGCTTCCAATGGGTTTCCTTCCAGCCAACAACTCCACCAAATCTCGGGCCTCATTTTGGTCCAAATATGCCATTTCATCAACCATGGCCTCTTTCCAGAGTTTTCCATTCTTTGAATCTACTTTCTCCTTAATAGTTATGGGATCATCATCAATAGTAGATAAAGCAAAATTTGAACAAAAAGAAGATGGAATATACCTTTATGGCTACCTTATTTCTTGAATTGACCTTATCATAGCTGGAGTTTGTGTCTTTTCATCTTCTAATTCTTCTGCTGTAAAGTTTGATTCTTCCTCCTTTAGCTCAAACTTTATCTTCTTAGGTTCCTTTGGTAGGACTTCGTGTTTAATAACATCATTTTTCTCTCTAAACACCACATCTTGGTTGTACACAACCTTCCTTATTTATGCGTTCCAAATCTTATAACCTTTTAAACCATCCTTATATACAATAAAGATGCACCTTTCATATTTATTATCCAACTTGGTTATTTTCTCCTTTGGAACATGTACATATGCATCACAGCCAAATACCCTAAGATGTGAAAGAGATGGTTTCTTACCAGTCCATACCTCATGTGGAGACTTATCCTCCAATGCTGATGAAGATGATCTATTAACCAGGTAACATGCATTCTCTACCTCCTCTGCCCAGAGTTCCGATCTTAACCCACCACCACTATGCATTCTTCTTGCCTTCTCCATCAATGTCCTATTCATTCTTTCTGCAATTCCATTTTGCTGAGGTGTGTATGGAGTAGTCTTCTATCATTCTATACCACACTTCTTATAAAACTCTTCAAATTCCTTCTTGTAAAACTTTCCACCATTATCTTTCCTCAACACCTTTATCTTCTTCTCTGTCTGGTTTTCCACCAGAGCCTTAAATTCTTTAAACCTATCAAAGACTTAAAATTTATTCTTGAGTAAATATATCCTTGTATTCCTTGAGAAATCATCTATAAATGATGCATAATATATAGACTTACCCAGTGATGGAACTGACACAGGCCCAAAAAAATCATTATGCATAATCTCTAATATCCCTTTCACCCTCTTAGCACCAGAGGGGAAACTCACCCGATTATCCTTCCCATATGCACAATATTCACAAAAATTGAAATCTAGAGAGAAATTAGACATACCTTCTACCATACCATTACCATGAAGTATTGAAGGCCCTTCTCTTCAATATGTCCAAGCCTTTGATGCCATAGCATGGTCTTCTCTCCAGAGACCACAAGGTTTTCTGCTCCACTTTTAGGAACCATAGAACTATTGCACCCATCAATAACAATGCTACCCAAAAGCTTATGCAAAGTTCCAATCCAAGCTCCCCGCATCAATAACAATGCTACCCAAAAGCTTATGCAAAGTTCCAATCCAAGCTCCCCGCATCAATAACAGTGCTCCACTAACAATCTTGCAGGTATCTTTCTCAAACACTATTTTTACACCTGCATCATCCATCTTCCTTATAGAAATCCAATTTCTGGCCAATGCAGGAATATGAAGAACACCAAGAAGTGTTCTAATCCTTCCACCTTGAAACTTTAGCTTGACATTTCTACGTCTGATGATTTTAGCCTTCCTGTCATCCCCTAAGAAGACATCACCACCATCATATTTATCATACTCACAGAAGCACTCCCTATGGGGAGTGAAGTGAAAGGATGCACCTGAGTCAATCAATCATGCCTCATGATCTACATGTGTACTTGAAGAAGAAGCCAAGTACACATCCCCACCTTCATCTGAGGTGGTTTTCACCTCTGCAAAAGGAGCATCACCAAATCCCTTTCCTTTCTCTTGAGCTTTAGATCTACAGTCCTTTTTGAAGTGCCCTTCCTTTCCGTATTTCCAGCACACCTTTATAGGTTTTCCTGGAGATTTAGATCTCCCTCTACTTTTATATCTCCCACTTGAGGACTTATTTTTATGTCTATTTTGGGACCGTCCTCATACATACAAAGCATCTCCATTCTGGCTCTCTGTATTTTCCCGTCTCATATCCTTCGATATCAAGGATGAGACTATTTCATCAAACTTCAAGGTAGTTGTATTGCTACTTATTAAAACAACTAGAATATCCCACGAATCTGATAGAGGACACAACAAACTGATGCTCTCATCTTCATCTGAAATTTTAATATCAACATATAAAAACTAGCTTACCACAATATTAAAGGTGTTCAGATGATCTGTCACAGAGTCTCCATCCTCCATCCTCAGGTTATACATCTTTTTATGTAGGAACAATTTGTTTACCAAAGACTTAGATTGGTACAAAGTCCCTAGCTAGTCCCACAAAGTCTTCACCATAGCTTCCCTTACATTCAACAATACTGAATCTGAGACACACAACCCTATTGTGATCTTTACTTTCCGATCCAACTTTTCCCAGTCTTCTGCTGACATTGACGTTGATTTAGTAACCAGATCTACTGTGATCCACTAATCTTTATCCACCAATAGATCCTCCATCTCGATTTTTCACAACTCAAAACTCTAACCATTAAATTTCTCGATCTCTATCTTTCCACTGCTTTCCATATTCTTTCACCACAAGAAGAAATCCCACAGATCTCTTACTGAATAGGTTCTACCATAGGCCCGAGAAACCCCCCTCAGTAGTAAAGGCATCCCCTTGAAGCCGAAACAACTCTAATCCCAAATCTAGGTTTTAACCCTATACATAAATTACCTGCAAACGAATTCTTAAAAAAATAGAAAATATACAATGGAGAGAAACAAAAAACAAATACATAGAGATTTTCCCTTGGATCCCAAAATTAGGACTACTAGATTTATTTTTCATTATATTCATGTCAATGGTACGATACATATATATACATGTCGAAGCATCCATAAACTCCAATCCATTAACCCTAGATTAGAACATAACCGTAGTTCCCTTGACCAGATATACAAAATACCATGGGCAGAAAACCATCATGCCCAAAACCATGTGTGAAACCCATGCTCAAAACCATAGGTTGGTCCATCCACCTAATATAGGGTCCAAAAAAAAGTTCCTAGGGCACTGCCCTAGACCCTGTACAAGGGGGCTTCCGTCCCCCCACTTTTTCTTGGCACAACGAAGGGGTTTCTAGTCACCCCCCCTCTATCCCCCCAGCTTCGCGTCTGAGGCTAGTCATGGAAAGAATATAACACACACCCAAAAGTCCACTTTATGTATTTATCCTCATAGCTCTTGACAGGGTTGTAGTGCTCCTTGATGACGTCCCAAAACGAATCCCAAGTGGGTGTGGCTGAAAATAGTGAGGGTGTACTTTCTTCCTTCTTCTCATAATAGGTTTCCTGCCAGTCCTTGACGTGGGGGGTGGGTTTGAGAAGTGAAAAAACTAATCTTTTCCTGGCTGGAAAAATCATGAATAGAAAAACATCCTTCTAATAGATTTAACCATTTATCTACAACATTTCCATATATCTGACCTTCAAATATGGGGATGTCAAAGTTAAATTGTACCTTGAAAGCTGTGGTGCTTCCAAAGTGGCTGCTGGAAGAAGATGCTTCACCTTTGGGTAGTCATTGAAGGATCTGGAAAAGTTGTCCATCATTGCGTTCCTCTGTCGCTCGAGGGATTCTTAGAGAAAGATTTTGAAAGGATCTCTTGCCCCCTCGTCTTTCTTCTCTTCTGCCATGGGAGTCCATCAGGGTTTACGAGGCTAGTCTTGCAAAGGTTTGACCAATTCAAGCCCTAACTCCTTATATCTTGACCTCATTGGGGACATGCAAAGAAAAACAGAGAAAGAGCGAATCGATTTGATACTATTGATCTAAACTTAGACAAGAACACAACAAATTAAAGATATAACTATAAATATAGAGATGCAACAAAAATAACACTTCATTTCATTAATATCAAATACTAAAACAAGATTACAAACATAGCGGAAATAAACTAGCTTGGGTGATGGTAGCTTATCTTTGAGAAGAGATGTGGTGGCTACATGCCTCTAAACTATGTTACAATGAACCTCAAAGGCCTATTTATTATTGAACAACAAGGGAAAACCCTAAAAAACCAAAAACCTAACCCAGGAGATGGAACACCAAGAGTTTGTGGGCCTCATTGGGGTTAGTTGGGCAACCAACTTTCCAGGGTCATAACTTGGTCATATTATCTCCATTTGGCGCATACGATACCTTGTTGGAAAGATATCTCCGATTTCTATAGGATTTGCAATAGGCCCGTAGTTGTAGGTATGAGCCTGATGCGGACCTAAAAAAATTCCGTTTAGGGGGTCAACATTGCTCCAAAATTCAGGACCTGAAAAAATGCTAAAAATAGTAAATGCTGCAATAAACAAGGAAACAAATGAAATCGACTGGAGGTCTAGTGGAATAGGCGGGTGGCCACCAATATCCACTTGGATCGTTACAAAAATTCATTAATCTATTTTGTAGATTAATGTTAACTATACCTACTAATTCCACCCTAGGAGATCAAGAATAATATTCATGCCATCAATACCTATAACAAGAAAATATGAATGGAAAACATATTTATCCATGGCAATCTTTAAATCTTTATAATTTGAAGACACTCACCCTTAATCTAAGTGCTATAGATATTTATTGAAGGGACTTGCACTCTTTTATCCAAGTCAACATTGATGAAATTATACTTGTTAGATTTTATATAAATAATAGCATTCATTTATTGAAGGAAAATATGAACCTACAATAGTAGATTTTCACTTGAAAATAGACCCTTACAACTCTATTGGTTCTTCTCCAGAGCATGAGACCACCTATCTAAATATACTTTTTCATAAGTGTCAAACACTTATTTTCATAAGTTTGAGATGCACATTATCAACCAGAGTTTGTAATCTTGCGAAGTATCGTCACTATATTTGAAGAACTAGTATCTTTATTTTCTACAATATTACTTATTTTCTAATCATTTGCATTAAAAGTGAAGTTATAATAAAATGTGTATTGTAAATTGACAATCAAATGTGAAAAACTTTAAAAATATCTCTTAAGTAAGATACCTTATAAAAGAAATCTACTCTGAAACAAGTTCTATTTCATTGCAAGTCTAACTCTTAATATAACAATGTAAAATCTAAATGAAATAATACCTAATCCTTTAATCAGAGTCTTATCACAACTTCAATGGTAGAAAATTAGGTTACAAGATTTCATTTGGATAAATTGCCCATGTAACAATACTCTCATCAATATGTTAATTAATGATTAAAAGGATATCTAGCAACATTCATCAAATAAAGAACTATCAACTAAGTAAATGAAAGATGTGCAATCAATTTTAATCTTCCAACCAGCATCCATTGTGGCCTCAATAGAAGAATTGTAGGTTATAGTGTTTCATCACAACTTTGTGATTGGATGGAGCTTATAACAATACTCTATTGACCACTTTCAATTATGACTAGAGGACAGATTCAAGCTTGAATGGAAATAAAGCTACAACTAGAAAAACATGTATGTAATTTCAAATTAAAAGAACTAACAAATGATTAAAAAATGATGAGAATAAAGAGTATTTACCAAGTAAAAGTATGAATAGTGGAAACACACACACACACATATACAAAAATTCACATAAAAAAATGCATCATGACCAAAGCATAGGGGACCTCCATGAATTGCACATGCACCATGAGAATTTTTTTTGTCTTCTAGAAATCAGAGAAATATATTAAGAAAAAAAGGATTATATATAATTGTCAAGAGTTTTCTATGTATTATCATACTATATTTTCTCTATTCCCTATCAACTATTTATACAAATTAGAATTTAACAGACGACTCTATAATTCTTCTCTTGTGTTAACAATTCAATGTTCTACTCTTTATTTTTAACCCATTCAAACTCTGGAAGGTGTGATCATAGCCTGAGTCCTAATTTCTAGAAGAAAATCGAATTCATATCCCTTCAGTTACATATTTCTTTCGTTGGATTCCCACATTGACCACCACGTTGACTGTAGGGTTTCAATTCCCCTTCTTCGCATTAGGTAAAAAAACCATATTGTGAAGGTGGAGATCAAAACCCATGTACTTTATTTCCATAGAAATGGTTGAAACCATCTCAACAAAGGAATTACCAAATTAAATTTATTTTTGAAAACACTGAAAAAAAAATTGAAAATTTAGGCATTTTCATTTGTTAATTACAACAAATTAAAAATGAATTAGTAAAATATCTCATATGCTCTTGTATGTATTTATTGTAGGAAAATTTATTCAAAATTGATGAAAATGTGACAAAAATAGGGAAAATGAGACATGAATGGATAAGGTTGAGTTCCTTTTGGGTGTCAAAACTCAGTGCCAACATTCCACCAAACAAAAATTATTGCATGTCCTCTTGCAATGCATGTTAAATATTTGACAAAATTCCATTAATGTTCCCCTTGCTTAGATGGCCTCTACTACTTGAAACAAGACTCTTCACATTGGATGTGGAGCCTCTATAAAGTGGCTTCCTTTGTCAATGTATTAAGAGTTTCACTTTCAATTTCTGAATCCGCATTTTTAAAGCCTACTTTTGTTTATACCACCTATAATCTTGTTTCATCATCAAGTATTTTCTTCATTCAAATTTTCATTTTCCTCTCTCACATCAACACTTTGTCTATTTAGCTTCTCATTATTAGTCTTGATATACCTCTCTAATACATATTGTTCTTCAATATTCCTTCTTATTTTATTTTCCTTGTCCATATCTAAAGTAGAAAACATGGTAGGAGTTGATATCTATTTACCATGCTTAGAAAGTACAGAGGGATCCTTTTGAGCAACAGTAGTAAAGGTGGAAAATTATTTGTCTTCTTATGTTAAGAATGGTGATGATTCCCTTTCAACGACAATTGTAAATAGTGGTGGCTCCTCGATATCTACTTCCATGGTCTCCAAATATTTATAGAAATCTTACTAGTTCTCATTAGTCTCAATTATTGTCCTCATTTTATGAGCAAAATACTTAATTCTAGGTTTATTCGCTACCTATATAAACACTAGTTTTTCCTTTTCGTTGTCTTGGTTTTTATATTTGTTGAGATTTTTAGAAGTAGCTCAAGTTACCCTTATTTGATATGTAATCACTTCTTTCTAAAGTTCCTATATTTTTTGCTTCCTTTAGTTTGAATTTGCTCCTCCCATTGGTTCATCTGAATGCTCAAAAAAGTTATGTATCTTTTGTTCAAAATCCTTGGGTGCATTTGATTTAATAATGTCATTTGGAAATTAATTTTCAAATATATATTGTACCCAAGATACATTAGGTATTTTGGGTTCATGTATAATGATGATCTTAACTAATCCACAATGATACAAACTTTTATCCTCATTCTTAATTTATTTCTAAATGCCCTTAGCAATCTTGGTTAAACTCCTCCTTAATAAATATCATGACATATTAATTAGCCTTTCATTCTTCAAATGAAGTAAAAGCTGAATGTGATAAAAGAATATAAGACTAAAATATCCTTTACAATTTATATATTTATGAATAAGAAAAACCAAATCTTTCCAAGGATATTTAAGCCATACCCTTCGAACTTTTGTAGCCTAATTTGGATATTTCCATGATTGGTTCAGGAAAGGTTTATATGCATTTTCAGCTATGGTTTTTATTGAACCATTTCTTGCCTTCTTGGGGTAAACCAATGATATGTGATAGAAAAAATTTCAAATATCTATAAGGTTAGGTAACCCACTTGGAAACAATCACCATCAAAAGTTGGTTTCTTCTAGGTTAGATCTTTGCAAAAGGCCATGGTACTTTAGGTTTACATCGGCCAATTTGACCCTAAATGGTTCGAATTTTACTGCCATATATAGTTTTAATTACAATGTATAGCCCTAATACGAACTATTTTATGTATGAAACCATACTTATGGAAAGCTCTATGTAAAATAATATGTATAAAAATGATTGTTGCTTACCTATTGCATGCACTCAATTTGCACTCAATTTCAACGCAAAGGGGGGCTAAGTGAAATGAAGGTCACAAAGTAAAAGGTCATAATCAGAGATATGGATTTAGGGTGACAAAGTATTGGTTTGGATTCACTTTAATACGATATGGAAAACTATTGTTATGAGAGCTTATCGTATCAAAAATTTATCGCGTGACTTATTATGTTAAGAGTGTTATGATACATCATACAGAGTTGTGGTAACCACAATATGGTGATCATGGGTAGGGTGGTGATAATGAATATATTGGTAATCATGTTATAGCTGACTCATGAATAGGATGGTAATCAAAGACTAATAATATGGAGAATAGTTATGTTATAGATAGGATTGAACTTTTTTTTATCATACACATAAATGTATGATTACTATTATTCATAATTAACAAAGTTAAAATGTCAAAAAATGTAATACCAAAGGATGCAGCTCGGTAGCCTTTATTTCCTTCATAAAATTCTTTTACATATCATAGTGATTTGATTAATATATGTTGTAGCTATAATCTTCATTGATATGTTTTTCCTAACTCTTTATCTATTAAAATATGGTGTGAATAGGATCCTTTCCTTCATCCAAGTAAATTTTATAACCTCTTCTCGGAGACTTCACATTAAGTTTTTAGTTTTTAAATGGAAATATAAAACATTTTTCCAATTCTAAAAAAATGACGACTGAGTTTTTCTATGAAATGAAAAATAAAGGTTGAGACTATTTAAATACGAAAATTTCTTTTATTGGTGAATGCTTTAATTTGATTATGTTTTCATTGTAACTTTAAAAATTCATCACAAGGTTTTAGTAAACTAGATAATCGCTAAGTAGATCTTTTTATTGAGAATTTTTGTTACTCGGTTTTATTGGTGAATGCTTTAATTTGATTATGTTTTCATTGTAACTTTAAAAATTCATCACAAGGTTTTAGTAATCTAGATAATCACTAAGTAGATCTTTTTATTGAGAATTTTTGTTACTCGGTTTTCTAGTTTCGAACAAAAAAATTGACTCTAGCTTATGCCAGATTCTCAATTTCATGACTAGACCTTTATTATTATTATTTTCATATGTATGCATGTTTTTATTTTCAAAAAGGTAAACTCGAGATGGAAGAAGGGTAAGAGTATTATTCCCTTAAACCACAATTTGAATCTTGGCTTGTTCAATTAATATAGAAAAATTAATCTTAGAAGGTTGGCTTGTTGTAGAGTTTCAACATATGATAATTGACCACAAATGAAACTATTTTTTCATCAATTGTATTTATTTTCATAGAACTATTGTTAAATATTTTTACAAATTCATAAGGGTGAAGCCAATGAGTCGTAAAATTTTCCTTAAAATCTTTGAACTTTGACTCCAAGAGTAGCACAATCATCAACTTTTAATTGTTTATTTTTGATAAAATTAACATGCCATTTTGTCCATTGTTATTAAATCAAAGAAATTTTCCACACAGCATCTTGTTGAACCCTATTAACTCATTTAGTTTCATAATACTTTGTTTATGTGTCTTCGTCAAGTTCATTCCTAATTCGATTGTAATTTGCAAAGTTTTGCTTTGAAATTCAATTGGAAGTAGGAATTTATTAGCATGTACTAATTAACAGGGGATGAAATTAATAATATTCTTCCATGTTCTCTTATAGGCCCATAAACCTTTTGGAAGCTTATCTTCCAAATATTTTTGATGAAGTTGACTATCTTGGTCATGGTTGCTTCCAAGATCTTGCTAACATATTCTACTTGGCTATTGGCGTATGGATGATAAGGAGAATAATTTTGGTGTTGGATCTTATGGTTTTCAACAATTTCATTTACTATATTTCAAGTAAATTTTGTTCATCGGTCAATAAAAATTTCCCTTGGAACTCCAATTAAAAGAATATATCCTCAAATGGGAAATTTATTATTGAATACATAGTTTCCCTTGCCAAGGATTTTGATTCCACCCACTTAATAACATAATCAATGCATACTAATATGTATGTTTGTCCTTTTTACATAGGGTCAATGGGCACTACAAAATCTAGATCCCAATTCTCAAAAGATTCTACATGAACTTGTGTTTGAAGGGGTATTCCATCCATTGATATTAGTTGGCCCATTTGTTGACAATTATAACAACTTATAACATACTTTTTGGCACATCTAAAATGAATCCGCTAGTAATATCCCAAACAGAGTATTTTGTAAGAAATCATTTTATTTACAAAATTCATCATGACAAAATTTTAAAATACCAAATATTTCATCTTCTCTAACACAACTACAAATTATTAAGTTTGTCCTAGTGTATAATATAACTCATTTTATCCATGAGTAATTGGAACTTTGTCTAATAACCCTTTCTTTCCATTGTGACAAAAAATGTAATGGTAATGAAAATAGCAAATGAATTTTCATATGGGAAGCTATCCCTTACTAGAACAATCTCACCAAGATTTTTAATGTGGGAGAGGCAGTCTACCACCATACTTTCCTTTCTAGGTCGATCTAGGACAATCATATTAAATTCCTACAACAATCATTAGCGTAATTTTGATCTGAAAAATGGGCCTCAAAACAAAAAATATATCGACAAAATTAACTTTAAAAGAATCAATAGGATTCAAAATGATAATGTCATCCACAAGGGGAAAATATTTTGGATGGAAAAGAGGAAAGCTACTTTTTTTAATTGTAGTTTAGGCTTATCTCCTTATAGGTTTACTCAAATGTCAAATATAGACACTCATTGGATGCAAAATTAAATTCCACATCTAACGAATACCCACTCTGCATACTTCTAAGAAGACTCACATAAAAAAAGAAATGAAGCTACATTAAAAAAGTGTGTTCAACATGCTTTCGTAATGTATCTTCATTTTTTGCGATGTGGGTCTTCTCGGAAGTATGCAGAGTGGGAAGTCGTTGGATGTGGTATTTAATTTTGAATCCAACGCATGCCTACACTTGAAATTTGAGTAAATCTATAAGGAGATAATCCAAAAATACAATAAAAAATTAGTTTCATTTCTTTTTCTTTAAAAATCAGAACTCTTATTTTATTATTTTCCTTAGGAAGCCAATTTTAGACCTCAAAATTCCCCTAGTGAATATGATTATATTACCCCACCAATGTTGATTTGTTTATTCAATAAACACCTTATGGAATAATTATTTATGCGAAAAAGACATTATAATAGGTAATATAATGTCAAAATTCATTAACAACATGAATAACTATTGACATGTCCTTCTGAGTGATAATATAGTTAATTTAAGTAGGATTTAAGTTTTACTAATCAAATAAATTACGTAGCTTCGAAGGTTTTCCTTTTGACGTAAAACTACTCATATTATTGTACTAGATGCATCTTTACATATATGAAATGGAAAATACCAATATAGGCCTCATAATAACAGTGATGATGATTTTTTTTCTTTGAGTATGAAAGGCTATCTGATAGTTAGTATTCCAAGAAAGTTCAACATATTTTACAAGTAATTTAAATAATAGGAAGCCTATTTTGCTAAAACTTTCTAGAAATCATCAGCGATAGCTTGCATATCCATGGAAACTCTTCACACTCTAGGTTAATGGGACTAGTAAATTAACAATTACTTTATTTTTAGATGGATCCACTTTGATCCCTGCAATAGACACATGGAGGCCAAGTACAATTTTGTTAATTAGAAATATAAAACAATTTTCATTACTACATGTTATATTTATTTCTTGGCATATAACCAAAACTCTTTTCAGGTCTAAAGCTTCCTTGAAATAATTTTCATATACAAATAAATCATCAACATAACCATCTACACATTCATGTATTAAATCATCTAAAATGGCACAAACTACCCTTCCCTTTGAAATGTGGTAGGTGTATTACATATTCCAAAGGGTGATACCCTATAGGCATATGTTCCCCAAAGACATATAAAAATTGTTTGTTCTTGGTTCTCATGACTTATTTGAATTTTATTATATACACTGAATCCATTGAGGAAAGAAAATTATTCTTTCTTGCCAATATATCAAGAACTTGATCAGCGAAAGGTAAAGGAAAATGATCTCTTCAAGTTTCTTTATTTGGTTCTCAATAGTCAAGACGCATTTGCCATTTTCCATTCTTTTTTGGGAACTCTCACTTAGGGTGAAACCTATTGGCTATCCAAGATAGGGTAAATAACATTTACCTTTAACAATATTTAAATTTGTTTTTCTTATCTCTTTTAAAATTGGATTCAATCTTCTTTGAGGTTTCCTAATAGGTTTAGTGCCATCTTTTATGTAAATTTGTTGTGTGCATGTGTCTTTATGGATACCTTGCATATTTGAGTAATCCAAAGCAAACACATTTGAATATTTTTGTATATTTGAAACAGTTGAATTTCCCTAATATTTTTCTAAAGTAGAATTAATATTCAGGCATTTATTAGGATAAGTTTCAATGATTTACTACAAGATTTCGATATTTAATTTATAGGAAATATGATTTTCAATGATTTACTACAAGATTTCGATATTTAATTTATAGGAAATATGGTTTGACATAAATATTGTGAAGTATTTGTTATATACATGTTTCCAAAAGATGATTAGTGGAAAACAATTTGAAAATTTCTAATTGTCTTGCAAATTGGATTAGAAATGAAATAATTGAGTAAATCAAACCATCATATGTGTTTTATTTCATTTACATATTTACCACAAGGTAAATTGTGACTTATTTGAATTTTGTTCCTCTTAGAATGGTCATATTTCTAGTTCAACAACTAATGAATTCATTATCTATTACTAGACAAGGTCTTTCCAGGATTAAGGCTTGTCCTCCAAAACTTGATTTGGGTTGAAGAATTACAAAACCTACAAGATACTCCTAAGAATCCAGGGAGACAACAATATTCTCTACTACATCATCCAGTTTCACATTAGATCTATTTGCAACTTCTGGTATTGTTGTTGTTGGTCGAAGATTACATATGTTCAAATCTTACATTGTTTCCATTGTCATTACATTGATAGTTCCACTTAAGTCAATCAAAGTATTTGGAATAAAAATATTGTTGACAAGAATTATAAGCATTAATACACTTGAATCAACATACTTTTCTATTCTAATTTTAATTGACATTAGACTTGTTAATTTTCTAATGACTTATATGGTTGATAGATTTTTTTTCTTCCATCTTGGTTTCTTAATAGATAATTCCCTAATTGTCTTTGCATATATAAGTATATTATTTGTATCTTGTAATAAGGGAATAATACACAATTTTTTTAAACTCGTCTAAGAAATCATACTCAAAGGATATTAGTAGTTTTTTCAAATGCAACCTCTTTGGAAAGGGAGGTGATTTGGTCAATTGTGATTAATCCTACTAAGAATTAGCTATTTTTTTGCAATTGCAGTGCCTATTTTTTTATGAATCTCTCCATCTTATTTTTCTATTATTACAGGAGTTTCATTATAAAGTATTTTTCTAGGCCTTAAGTGGATATCTTGTATAGACACAATTTAATATGGGAAATGGTCCCCCTTCAATATTATAAACATTATTTTCCACTGGTTGGGTTGGTAATTGAGTAGGTATTATAGGTGGTTCGTTAGAAGGGAGTTGTAGCTACTATGGTTGGGTTATTTATGGTGGAGGAAGTACATGATATTATTTTTATATTGATTGAGGATATTAAGAAAATGGATTGTGTTGTTGTTGTGGTTATTGTTGTTGCTAGTATTGCTAAGGGGGGAAGGATTATTAGTGATATTATTGTTAAGAAAATGGTGATTGATATTGTTGTTGAGGATTGTAGGGAGGTTGGTTTCCATAAGTAGGTCCTCACCAACCCTATTGGTAGGTTTGATTTTGGGCTTGAGAAGGAAGACATGCTGCTAAGGCATAGAGGAATTACATCTAATTCTTTGCAAGATTAAAATTATAATATGCAGGAAATTGTTGAATAGAATCTTGAGGCTTACCTATTTCTCTAGGATGTTAAGGTATTCTATGTGAAACATAATAAATAGATTATGTTGCTTAAATTTGTCCTTTATAGATTTCCTTCACTTATGGTAGTGTTATACAATTTTATGTTGAATGATTATCTGCATAGATACAACAAAGTTGAATACTATCTAATTGGATTCATTTTCCTACATTTAAGGAAAAAATTTAATAAAAATTCATTTCATTCTTCCTACTGTTTCTTGGATTGTAATGTATCACTTTGAGAACCAAGTGTATTTAAGAGGTCAATTTTGAAGTTCTCCAAAAAATTTCCTAATTCTACCTTTGCTACATTTCCCATGGTTGAATTGGTAACTTTAGAAAGTAGTTTTTCTTTTTCCTTTACTAGATTTAGCTCTTCCCATGGAATGCTTCCTGCAAAACTTAGAAATTGTTTTAAAAGGTAAATAGGAAATATCATTCAATCCCATAAAATTAAGCACATCTATGAATATAAACATTTACGACAAGGAGGAGTGAAGGTGGTTAGATGAGAAGTAAGAACCTATGCATTCAATTTAGTGAGTCCTTACAAATTCATTTTATGGGACTAGGTGATATTTCCTATTTCTTAACTAGAAACCATTTCTTCGTAAATAGTGATTGTACTTTGTAATTTTACAAACCCTGGTCAATAATTTAGAGTCTCAAACTTATGCAAATAAATGTCTAACATTTTGGGACCACAGTTGGGGAAGTGTATTTGGAAATATTTTTAGGAATATTCATATACAATATCTACTCTCGAAGGAAAGATACCAGACTAAGTTTGGAGTTCTAGAAGAAGATTGAATTCAGATCCGTTTAGCTATGTATTTTTTTTCTTGATATCCACGCTAATTAGGGGGTTTTGATTCCTCGTCTTTCCATCCATGGGGAACTAAACCATATCATGAAGGTGGATATTAAAATCCATTTGGTTGATTTCTCTAGAAATGAATGCAACCATCTCAACGAATGGGGAATTACCAAAGTATTTTTTTCTTTCAAAAATGCTAATAAAAACACAAATTTTGTCATTTTAACTTGTTAATTGCTACAAATTTAAAATAAAATAGTAAAATACCTCATATGCTCTTGTATATATTATTGTAAGAAAATTTAGTCAAAATGGATGAAAATGTGATAAAAATAGGGAAAATGAGACTGAAATGGATAGGAATTTAGTGCTTTTTAGGTGACAAAACTCAATGGCAACAATATGCTTCTTCTGAAAACACCTTCATCTTGTCATAGTTAAGCAAATTCCACCATATGGTAGCATCTTCTATTACATTCATGAATACAAAAGATATTCAATGGTTTGATAACATTGAATTAATATGCTCTTTGTATGCTTCAACAATAATACCATCATATTTTCTCATCAAATGCATCTTGGTTGGAAACACCCTTAATAGAACTATGGTTTTGAGGGGGAGAAACCCTTACTTTTCAATGGAGCATCATTGTGCGGCTAAGGTTTTGGGGCATTGGATTTGAATTAACTATAACGCCCTCAATGAAATTTAAAAGTATATCATATAATATGTCAAATTAAAGTTTCTAAAGTTCTCTTTTATATGTCCTTTGTTTGGTTTCAGTATTGGAAACATGAAAAATGTTATATATATATATATTCAATTCTTGGAATGCACTTGCAATCATAATAGAAAAATCCCTAAAATTAACGATTTAAAATCAAATAGTATCTTCACTTCCCACACACTAGTTTGAATGAGATTTTTTTTTTAATTAAAATTGAGTATTTTTTTCCAAAAAATTATATATGTAATTGGTTTCTTCAAATTATGCATAAAATCCTAAATGAATGGATCTAAGTGTCTGAATTCAGTTTCTTCCCTTGAAGAATATATAAAAAGAAAAAAAAAAAATATTCCACTTTCTTGTCTAAGAAAGAGATTTGATACCATTTCTATGAAACCTTAATAAATAAAATATAAACCCTTAATTTTAGTATAACAAAGTGTATCCACGCAATACAAAACACAAATATAGAAAGAACCCTCAATGTCTATTAACACCATTGATTATTCTTTATGTACTGAATCACTCCACAAGTTATATTGTCTACAATACATTCCTCAACATATCCAATACTCATATGTATATATACTTTCTCATGGATATGCCCTAGGGTTGATAAAAACTACCCCTCATTTTTGTAGTATTCCCTCTAACTATCTAGTGGGCCTATTTTGTAACATCTCTTTATACCAACATCAAAACAAGGTTTTTTGTTCTAATAATATACTGATATAAATTGTAGATAAAACAAATTTCCACAATATTGAGTTTTTTTAAAATGTTCCTATGAAATATACAGTGTAGCCCCCTTATTATTATTGTTGTGCCCCATAGAATCCCACTATTGTTATTTTTGTGGCCTTACATTATTATTGTTATGTAGGCTCTGATTATATTGTGACCCTTTAGGATCCTATGTATATTGTTGTCCTTTGAGATAACCTAAGGACAATTAGCTATGCCAAAGCATCTAAAATATTTTGTTTGATTTTAATGGTTGGATGACCAATGAACTGCTTTTTAACAGGTGCCTTAAACTTAGAAAGATCTTTAATAAAACAAAAGAATGTTCTTTAAATACATATGGTTATTTTGATTTTAAGTGTGATGGATAAGAAGATTATAGAGAAGTATAAATGATTTAATATTCAGATAGAGTATTTCACCATTTATAAGCAGAAATTAAGAAGACCGTGTTTTCTTAATTAACAAAATATAATCAAGTCATTTCATAAATATTGTGCAATTTAAATTCAAAGAGGAATTTCCAAGAATAGAAAGTCCTGTAAATTAATCTCTTAATTAAACTACAACTTCACAGTGGATTCAAAATGAAACTGAAATTCAATTAAATTTTCAATTGGATGACTGTAAATGAAATAAATTATATGAGGAATACATAATGAAAAACATAATAAAATAACTCACAGAGAGACAAGCAATATGAATTAAATCCAAAATCTTTTATTCAATAAAAAATGCTCCAGCTTAGTACAAATCTGTATGGTAAGTAGCTCAAGGGTGCAACCCTGAATTCTTCGATAGAATGACGTATTTAAACAAAAACATAAAATATTACAATCAATGCTTGAGTGACAAGGCATGTTATTATTACTTAATATTTAATAGAAAGAGAAGAAATTTGGTCCAAAAGAATGAATCTAAACATCTAGCCCTGTTTTGATGGAAAATTGTTGTGGAGTGGCCACTATTCTAGTGTTGTGTTGGCCAAGATGATCTGTCCTCTAATCCTGATATTCACACAACTTTTCCCACCATTCTTCATTTGGAATTGATATTTTAATTACTCTATGGTAGACCTCATCTACCTTAGTATACTTGGAAAAAGTTAGTTTTAGAGTAAAAATATGTTTTATCTCATTCTGAGTAAAACATATGTTACTGATGGCCTCGTAGAATGCCTTGCCTATCATGGAACCTTTGGTGTTGGAGGACTTGGCTATGTCTTTGGAAATTTCCTATAGCTTCTTCAAGTAATCCTCACTGGTCATTAGCTTATCATTGATGACAAACAGTGAAGGAAAACCCTTCTTGTTTAAGGCATCAATTCTTGTGAAAAAACTGTTAACTGCAATTTCCATAGTGTGACACTTCTCAGTTAATTGTACTACCAAATTATTTTTAGTCAAGACTTTCTTTACCTCCAGAATGGTTTCAGTCCTGTCATCCACTGCTAGATCATCCAGTTCATACCTATTCTTAGAATTGAGAAACCTTATTATGCTGTTGGTTGTAGAAGGCATCTCTCCCAGTTGAACATTTATATTGGCATTTGTCTAGTTTTCCTTTTCCATTAACTCCTTTTGCTAAAAAATGATCTTAATACATGGCCATATTTCATTAATCTCCTCTATGATGTTGTTCCAGATAATTTCTTTGACACTACCAATAGTGTAGCCAATGGAAGGCTAAGTGGTTGACTTCTTCCATGCCTCAACTTGATTCTAAACTCTTTGAAGCTCTGCTGCATGAAAAACGTCACACTTATTTTGATGATCGTCTAGTAGTTTTACTTGATCTTGCAGTTTCTTAATCTCTTTATTCTGCAAGGACATATTTTGAACTGCACAATCCAACTACTCTGTAGCCTCTCCTATATTGGTCATAGCTGATATGGAAGTCGTAATGACTGTGATAGAAAGTGCTTATAAAGGAGCAGTCTATTTAGCAGCGTTCTCCTTTTCCTTGATTAATTTCTCCATATTTGTCTCCATCTGTTTCAGTTGAGAAATCTGCTCCATGATGAGTTTCATCATGTTTGCCTTTTTAGTTTCTCTTTCTACAATATCCTTGGCTAGAGGATATTCAATAATTGGGACTTTCAATTGTTTCCTTAGTTCTGCTATATCCAAATTTTTCTTTTTGATCAGCTCCTCTGCAACATTGATGTTTGCAGGATCATAACCAAGTTTAATTACCAAATCTTCCAAGGTTTTAATCTTGGTATCTTTGGAAAGAGCTAAATATTTCTCCATATTTAGCTGCAACTAAACATTTGCTAGTGTGACTTGCAGCTTGGACAAGGTCATAGCTATGCTAGTTAGACTATAGAAGATCATTTCTCCAGTCCGTTTATGCATCTCCATTTGGTCAATGGGATGTACATCCTTGACATCAAACTCAAAAGATGTCTTCTTATAATATGATGCTCTTTTGGGTTGAGGAACTTGTGCCTGAAGGAATGCCATCTACATTTCCCCTTCTCTAAGTCAAAATCTAACAATAGCCCACTTTGGGCACCAGAGGTTTGTTTCCAAAATTGGTTGTATGTGTTTATCTTCAAGGCTTCATATCTAACCTTTATTTCCTTGAAGATATCCATGATGCTCTTCTCTAGCTCACTTGAAGTAGATGTGCCTGTGTGCATAATCTGTTGTTGCTCTTGTGAGGTTGTGGAGGTGGTAGGAGACTGTGTAGACTGATCACCCACTAATGAAGATACAAGAGGTTCATTAGTGGTTATGAGAGTTTGTTGCTTTGAATATTTTCTAAGGCTCAGTCTAGAGCTAAGCTTAGCCTTCTTTCTGTACATGATTTAAAATCCCTCACTAAAGATATGAGTCCCTAAAGGATACTCTTCCTCTCTACTCCTCTTGGTTGTCTTTTCTTGCATTGTAGGAGTTTGCACTGTTGATGAGGAGACCTGCTATTCTTTTGCCTCTTGTAATGTGTTCTCAACCCACTCTGGCTGATTCTTATATTTTTCTATCTCTAGCCTAGGTGTGTGGAAATAAGAAGTAGACTTGGTTTCTACCCTTAATATGGAAATTATCCCTAATGGATCATAGGACCAGGTAAAACTAAGATTAAACTGCATTTCGATGAGGAGTTTGTCAGCCTCTTGATCTGCTGCTTTGTTGTTGCAAACGAATGGGCCAACTTGCGTTTTTATCTTGAACTGAGACTTTTTCTTGGCAGCAACAAAATAGACTTCATCCATGTTGATCATCTTCCTGATGTATTTCAAGGCAAAAATCCTCATTGGGAGGAATTTTGGTAGCTTATATGGTAGCATCTTACATCCAAAAATCCTTATCTCTGTGTAATTCTCATATAAGTACATGTCTCTTGTTTGTACCTGTTCTGATAGTTGCAAGGCCTTTTTGATTTCTTCACTAATCCTTGGTTCATTTATGCTACTTGGGAGGTTTATGGCTGGATGGAAAAACATCTCAGTAAAATGTTTGTAATTATATTCTTTCTACTCTTTCATAACCAAAGTGGTGCAGAAAATGACCGGCTGCTGGTTTCCTTTCTTATCCAGTTTTGGTAATGCCAAGTTCATTTTGTCTATTGGGTCAAGAAAAAGGTATATTTTCTCCTCAGTAATTGCTTTATTTCGTATTTATCCTTACACGATTATCTCTATTTATGAACCAAAATAAAGGAAATTATAGCTAAAGTTGGATGAAAGAACTTGGTAACAATTTAGATAAATATGGCACTAGAAATTGACTTTTTACTATCTTTGTGTGCAGAAGACATGGATTGGTCAATTGTTTTTCATTTGACATAGAAACACCAAGTCGTAAAAGGGAAAGACAATGTCCGTCGTATGCAAGGCAGTGAGAGACCAGGCAAACCAATACTATTTCATGACAGAATCGGATTATGTATTGTGAAATCCTCAAAATCCCCTAATCCTAAGGATTTGATTTAATCTAGTTTTCTCTCTTACTATTATATATAAGACCAAAAGGAAAATGAATTTCAGTTTAGACTTATGTAATGTATAATCATTCTTTTTGAGACATATCCTACTTTTATCTCAGTGATGTTGTAATCTGGTTACCCATATTAATGAAAGACTGTGTTTGATCTTCACTTATATTCTGAGTATTCTGTAGTGGAGACTTATGGTGACTCTGGGCCCAGTCAAGATAAGCTCTACTGCTTTCTTGTGTTATAATCTTTCCATTTGAATATTTATTGATTGTTAATATTCAGTTAATATTGTTTCGCTTATTGTGAGGACTGGTGATTTCAATTCATATTGTTGTTCATTTTGATTCATACTTAGTCGTGTGATGTATTTGAATAATGCTTTGATTTGATTGGTTATATTAGTTTCAGAGTAGATTACTGTTCCTTCTGAGTTATGATACCATAGATCTTAGAGATAGTATCAATTAATTTCCATAGTCCGCTGACAAAAAAGAATTGTTGTTTAGAAGTCATTTATCATATTTGCTTGATTGTCGTTCTATTAAGAATTGTCGTTCAATCGAGATTGTTGTTCAATTGAGAATTATCATTTAATCGAGATTGTCGTTCAATTAGGATTTGTCGTTCAATTCTGATTTGCGATAGATTAACATTGTTGTTTAATTGTTACAGTTCTCTTTCTTCATCGAGTGAGTTAGCTTGAATTCTATTTGAAGATTGCGAAGCATGATTCTTTGCATTCACATTCAGATTCATTTAATTTTGGAATAAGTAGACAAAATTGCAGAGTGTGTTAAGAGTTCTTTCAGAGTTATTTTTCCCTTAGTTATTTCTTTAAGAGTTGTGTGACTTAATTTGAAAAGATAGTTATTAGTGATTGCAATGGTTTACCTTTAGCTAACCTCTGAATTCATTGCATAGATTGTGTTGACACTCTTGAGATAAAAAGACTTACCTTGGGTAGAAAATTAATATAGGAATTAAGATTGCTTGTAAAAAGACATCTTAGTGAACCAACATTTTGGTGTCGTTGTCGGGGAGAGTGTTTCAAGTGATTTCCTTTTATCTTACTGTGAAAGAATTGGGTTTTAAAAATAGAAGGTAAGAACCTGTGTACCTAACAAGTAAAGTGCTTGCTTACCAACCCGCTTTTCAGCGAAGGCTTAGAGGTTAAATAGGAATTGGTTTTTATGAATGACTAGGAATAGAAAGATAGAAAAAGAGCATAACCATCCACCTAAATCCGCAAAACCCAAGTGATTGGTGAAACTTGGGAGAACAACCTTTATAGATGAAATCGTAAGAAAATTAGAGTCTCAAGCGTCAGTAGGATTCTAGGCAATACCTGGAAAAAGTTTGACTGTTATCCATCAAGCAGTAGGCTCACCATCTGCAGCTTACGCTAAGATTCAAAGCCAAGTTGGGGGATCAGAAAAGAGTCTTCAAGCTACAATAAGTTTACATTCTAATCCTCTACAAGAGGGAAAATCTTGTAACTTAAGAGAAGGAGAAGGAGAAACCAGTGGGACTGCTAAGGCAGAACCACAACTGTCTGAACAAGGATCTCCTATGATCCTAGATCTGGGTAGTCTTGCAAAGCCAACTCAGGTTGCTAATCATCTGCTTACTCAAAAAGAACCCCTTGAAATCCCCGAAGGTTATTGGCACATCTTTGACCAAATGGCAGATCAACCACCTCAAGGTCAAACCTCGACATTAGAGTACCCCATAGTCAACCAAGTGGCCAATGCCCCCATGAATGCTATTCCTCTGTAGAGCATCCCAACTTTCCATGGGATGATCATAGATGATCTGATAATGAGATCTAAGAGATTTATTAAGGTATTACAGACTCATGTGCATGGATATGCCTATGTTATTTTGTGCAATGGATCGATAAGATTGTGAAATACACAGGCAATGAAGCAGTAAAAGAAACATAATAGCAACACACATAAACACAACAAGTTTAATACTGAGTTCACCCAAAGCTCCTGGGCTACATCTCCTAGTCCAACCTTCAATGGGTGGCCTCTCTATTATGTCTTTAGAACATAATTTTACAACAGTGTGAGCTTAACGTGAGTCTCAACACACAACAGATACAACAACTAGAGTTTTACTTGAACCTCTCAAGCCTCTCTAAGTACATAGACTCACTCTATCACTCTATGTCTCTGTCTTTGATCTGTCTCTTGGCACTGCTTGCCTCTGTTTGCTCTCTTCTTGGCTTTCTGTCTCTCAGCCTCTGTCCACTCAAATCCCTCTTCTAACGTTAAAATCCCTGAAACGGATGAGTGCATCGGACCCTTGAAATCCTTGAAATGGCCTCTTTTTGTTAACACAAAGAAATGCATTCAAAACTGAGAAAATATGCCAAAAACACTGTGTATCAGACTTCAAAAGTCCTCAAATCTAGTCTATACTCCTATCGAATCTGCCTGTACATCGACGTCGCATCTCCATCGTTGATCTAGGAGATCCAAATCTAATGGTTGTGGTTCATTTTGGGCAGCTCTTTCATATGAGGGTTAACCACCCGATGAGGGTGGTTTTCTCTCCTCTTAGCCTGGACACGTGGCATCCAATGTATGGGCTCAAGTAGAGCCCAACCCAAACCACTTACCGCTTTGTTCCTCCTGAAATCCTGTCTGTTTTACTTTTTCCCTTTTATATTAAAAATGCGTTAAAACATTGAAAACCCCACTTTATCGGACTTGAAATAGTGTTCAACAGTGTTAATAAACCCTTTTGAGTCCGTGACATCACATCGGCGCTTTCTTTCGCATTTCGTTTAATAAAGGAAACATGCAAAAATACATTAAAAATGTCAATTGACTGATCTAAAGCTTTATAGAATATCGCTTGTAATTACATCGGTTCTGGCTGTCGCGTATATATATACATATATGTTCACCCCTTTGTATGGCTATAATGTGGCTTTGTGATGCGACTTGTCACATGGGCCTTGAGTCGTGGTAAGCGCTTCTGTTGAAATCTGTCGATGCAATATGGCGGTGCAACGTGGGCCGTCGATCTGTGCGCTTGATCGACGGTCCCTGTTGACTCCGCTGATCGCTATCGCAATACATATATGACATGCGCCGATACCCTCTACTACCACCATTGATTGTGATATGCCAATCAGATCTGGACCGTTGATCGGCCAGATCTAACGGCTGCTGTGCAAAGTTGATGTAAGCCTTCAATAAGCCTTATTTCACTATTTTCTTATGTTTTTGGCTGCCGATAGTGTTTTTCACTGTTTTATGAAGGTTTTTCCATATGATAATTTTGATCTTTTGAATGATTTTGAAGACTTAGAGAGTATTCTAGGATCCATTTGGATCATGCCTTCCAACTGAAAAAGGCTTTTGGACCACCAAAAGTTGGTTTTTAAGCATCAATCAAGTGAGGATACAACTTTCTCACTTGCCCAATCTCTATCCATTTTGTACTGCTTGGTTTTGAACCTTTGAGTCAAATTCTAAGGTACTCAACATCCCCTCTGCGCGTAGTTCTCACCTTCCTGTCCAGAACTGTATCTTCCTGCAACTCATTGAGATATTCAGGCAACAGATCATCAATAGAAGGCAACTGACTTTGCTCTTTGGGATCTTCAATCAGTGAAGGTTCAAATAGTCTCAATTTCTCTACATTAACTACTAAATAGATGTGCATGTAAGCTGGCAAACCAAGGTGAAAATCATTCTCACCAATTTTCTCAAGTATATTGAAAGGCCCATACCTTATTGGTTTCAGCTTCTTTCCTTCACCTTGCCTTCTGTCTTTGCTGATATACAACCAGACTTGATCACCAACTTGGAAGCTATGCTCTATCCGATGCTTATCATGCCTTGCCTAGTACTTGGCCTGGCTCTGTTCCAGCTGTTCCTGCACTGCCTGGTGAATTTCTTGGATCTATTCAATGAACTTAGTTGCTTTGTCCACATCACTACGTCCATCAACTGTTATGTCTTTACTAAAGACAAAATCCAAGGGAGACCTTGGTATGAAACCAAAACAAGTCTCAAAAGGATATCTTTGTGTAGAAGAATGTTTATCACGGTTGTAAGCATGTTGCACATAACATAAATGTTCATCCTAAAGCTTGGGATGCTTGCTGCAATAGCCCTTGAGCAACTGGATCACTGTCCTGTTGACTACCTCTGTTTGGCCATCTGTTTGTGGATGAAAGGTTGTGCTCTTCTTCAGTCTGGTGTCGATCAAATCCCATAGACTTGACCAAAATTTCCCAACAAATCGGAAATCTCGATTAGATACACCTAGACATGCTGAAAGAACAACTTTGTTGTTTGTTCAGTTGTAATCTGCTTGTTGCAAGGTATTAAAATACACATTTTGTTGAACCTATCCACAATAACATATAAATAGTCATGACCTTTTCTAGATTTTGGCAGTCCCCCAACAAAGTCCATGGAAGCACTTTCCCAAGGATGAGAAGGAACTGGAAGTGGAGTGTACAAGCCTAGTTTTCTATTGCTGGGATCTCTTTTAGCACACATGGTACACCCTTTAATATATATAGAAACTGTTTCATGCATTCTTGGCCAATAGCAGAATCTTTGCAACTGTGCAACTGTTTTACTTACACCAAAATGACCTGATATTAGAGAAGTGTGTGCTTCTCGGATTATATTAACTCTTTCAGTTTTAGGAATGGATAGCTTTCCCAAATGATACAAGAGTTGGTCCTTAACATAATAATCCAATTCTTCTACTTTTTTGCCATGACATGAAGTTCCATATACATCTTTAAAATCTATATCTTGAGCATATTGTTCAATGTAGCTTTCATGCATTACTGAGTTATGTTAAGTATAATAGATGCATTTATGATTGGCCTGGATAACATATCTGCAACTTTATTGTGTATGCCTTTCTTATATTTGATGACTAGATGAAACTGTTGTAGAAAACCCATCCACCTATAGTGTCTTGATTGCTGCAACTTAGTTTGTGATTGTAAATATTGAAGTGGTTGATGATCAGTATGTATAACTGTTTCTTTGCCCAATAGGTAATGTTTCCACTTTTTCACACTCTGCACTAATGTATACAATTATTTATCATATGTGGGATAATTAACTACTACAGAATTAAATGTCTCAGAGTGATAACATATGGGTTTACCATGTTGCATCAACACTGCTCCCATAGCATAGTCACTGGCATCAGTTTTGATCTCAAATGGTCTTTGAAGATCTGGCAATGCTAGTATTGGTGTTGTACTAATATTTTCTTTCAACGTGTCAAAGGATTTCTACTATTTGCCTCCCCACTGAAACACCTTGTTCAATCCTGTCAAAGCATGTAAGTGAACTACAATCAACGAAAATTTAGCAATAAAATTTCTCCAGTATTGTGCTGCCCCTAGGAAGCTCCTAACTTCTGTAGCAGATTTGGGTTTAGGCTAGTTCACAATGACTTCGACCTTAGAGGGATATATCTTCACCACCCCCTATTATATGACCCAAATAATTCAAATATGTTTTACCAAATTCACATTTTGATAGCTTAACATAGAGATTTTCTTTTTTCAAAACATCTAGAGTCTGCTTTACATGCTTCAAATGTTCTTACCATGTTTTACTGAAAACAAGAATGTCATCCAAATACACAATTACAAAATCATCAATAAAAGGTCGGAGTACATCATTCATAACTCTCATGAAAGTGGCAGGAGCATTAGTTAAGCCAAAAGGCATAACTAGCCATTCATATAGCCCTTGCTTCGTTTTGAAATCAGTCTTCCATACATCTTCCTCTGCAACTCTGACCTAATGGTAGCCACTATGAAAGTCCAACTTGGAAAATTAAACAACTTCTTTCAACTGATCTAATAGATCATCTATGCGAGGAAGAGGATAACGATTCTTGATCGTTATTTTATTCAGTGCTCTGTAATCAATGCACATCCTCCACGAACCATCTTTCTTTCTCACCAACACAATTGGAGATCCGCATGGTGATGTGCTTGGTCTTATGAATCCTTTGTCGAGCAGCTCATGTACCTACTTCTTGATCTCTGCATTCTCTAAAGAAGATAACCTGTACATTCTGATGTTAGGCAATGGAGCATCTTGCTGCAAGTTAATATCATGTACAATTTCCCTTTTGGGTGGCAGAACTTTAGGTCCTTGGAATAAGATATCATATTCTAAAACAACTTTTTCTAGATCAGCTTTCTGTTTAGCATCACAACCCTCAAATACATTGGTTTTATTAGGTTTCTTTTCCTTTAGAACCATCAGTAAAAATTTCTTGCATGAATTTACAATTCTTTTCATCTACCCTGAGTTTGTGAGAGTATAATTATTTTTGAGTTTAAGAGCTCTTACAATATATTCTATTCCATCTTTAATGAGTTGATACTTATTTTCAGCTCTATATAAAATGGATTTTCTATCATACAAGTAAGGACTTCCTAAAACAATTCCACATATATCCAAGGGAACGATATCTAACTCAACCTCATCTACAAATGCTGACCCAAAAGAAAACCCTAAGTTTACATTGTCTAGTCACTTGTAGCTTTGCTTTATCACATACCCAACCTAATGGATATGGTTTCTTGTGAGGTGTGGTTAGTAATCCCAACTTCTTTACAATTGCTTCAGAAATCAAGTTTACTTGTGAGCCACTATCAAATAAAGTATCACTCTTTTGATGCTTGGAAATAACTCTAATATGAAAAAGTTCATGTCTTTTCCTCTCATTTTCTTCACTATAAATAGTTTGTGCAGAATTACTAGTAGATGCTTCAAAATTTTTACCTTTTATACCTGTAGCTGCGATTGTTGTTTCATCACCTGAGTCTGACCCCAAATCTTTCTATATAGTAGGAGCAATCTTCTTCTTCTTCCCATTGAACTTCTTGGGTTTCAACTCTGAATGCAAAGACCAACAATGTTCGTTATCATCTCCATCCTTCTTGCAGTGAGTGCATGAAGGTTTGTCTTTCTATATAACGTTTGTCTTCCTCTCTTTCCATTTCTGCTTCCTCTTTTCCTTGTTTTTTCTTGCAGTGGGTTTTGATGATCCCCCAATCTCTGGGTTCACATTCTTGCCTCTAGCCTCTAGATGTGTAGCCTGAACAATTACCTCATCTATGCTAATAGGGTTAAACACGAGAATGTTGTGCCTCAAATAACTATGTAGACCACCTATATACTTTAACAAAGTTTCAGGTGAGTCTAAAGAAATGCATAGAATTAAAGCTCCTTTTCTAAGTTCTTGGGTGTAGCTTTGCACACTTTGCCCTATTAATTAGCGAAGAGTTTTCCAACTCATCATATCTTGCTGCATATAAGCTAATGGATAGAATTGTTTTTTAATGGCAGAAACAAATTCACTCTAGGTAGAAAGAATTTTACCATGCTTCTTCAAATCATCTTGGGTCCTACCTTCCCACCATACTAAGGTAATTCCTCCAAGGTGTAGGCTGGCTAGCTAAATTTTACTCCTGTCTAAATCAATTTTCTGCACCCTGTAATACACATTAATCTATCTAATCTAGTTATCTAGCTTTTCTACATTTAATTCTCCATCATATATTGGAAAATCAAATTTTACATTTAATTTAATCAGAGATGTTTTCTTCTTTTTATTTTCAGGGCTATCAGGAGGTGTGGATAGAGGAGGCTCTTTTCCTTTCCCTTTGCCTTCAGAATGGCCATCTAGAAGAGGTTCTTCTATTCCTTTGTCTTGTTTGGAGGTTGAAGTATCTTCACCTCGACCTTTCTTAAATTCCTAATACGTCTCTTCTACCATGGCTCTCATGGTCATGAAACTGTCCATGAACTGAGAGTTTGTTTCCAAGGGGTTTTCTTCTACCATTTTCCTCCTAGGATAGACTCTTCCTATTTTTGGTTTAGCCTCAACCAGTTCTCCTTTTCCTAATTTGAGCTTTGACCTAGTTAGCATTTAACAATCCAGCACAAGCTTGTCTAACCTTAGCAACCTAAAGCTCTGATACCACTTGATCTGATAATGAGATCTAAGACATTTATTAAGGTATTATAGACTCATGTGCATGGATATGCCTATGTTATTTTGTGCAATGGATCGATAAGATTGCGAAATACACAGGAAATGAAGCAGTAAAAGAAACATAATAGACAACACACATAAACACAACAAGTTTAATATGGAGTTCACCCAAAAATATCAGGCTACATCTCCTGGTCCAACCTTTAGTGGTGGCCTCTCTATTATGTCTTCAGAACAAATTTTTACAACAGTGTGACCTCAACTTTAGTCTCAACACACAACAGATACAACAGCAAGAGTTTTACTTGAACCTCTCAAGCTTCTCTGAGTACACAGACTCACTCTATCAGTCTCAGTCTCTGTCTTTGCTCTGTCTCTTAGCACTGCCTGTAATACTGCTTGCCTCTGTTTGCTCTCTGTCTATGGCTTTAAAGCCAATCTACTCTGCTTATTCATTTTCGCTTCTCGGCTTTCTATCTCTCGACCTCTGTTTGCTCGAATCCCATTTCTAACGTTAAAAAATCATTGCATAACGCATTCAGGGGAGGTGGCCACCTAATCTGCAACAGATGAGTGCATCAGACCCTTGAAATCCCTGAAAAGGCCACTTTCTATTAACACAGAGAAATGCTTTCAAAACTGAGAAAATCCGTTGAAAACACTGTGTATCGGACTTCAAAAGTCCTCAAATCTAGTCTATACTCCTATCGAATCCGCCTGTACATCGATGTTGCATCTCCACTGTTGATCTAGGAGATCCAGATCCAACGACTGTGGTTCATTTTGGGCGGCTCTTTTGTAAGAGGGTTAACCACCCGATGAGGGTGGTTTTCTTTGTCCTTAGCCTAGACACGTGGCATCCAATGTATGGGCTCGGGTAGAGCCCGACCCAAACCACTTATGCTTTGTTCCTCCCGAAATCCTGCCTGTTTTATTTTTTCCCTTTTCTAAAAATGCATTAAAACATTGAAAAACCTGCTTTATCAAACTTGAAATAGTGTTCAACAACGTTAATAAACCCTTTCGGGTCCGTGACATCGCATTGGTGCTTTCCTTCGCATTTTGTTTAATAAACGAAACATGTGAAAATACATTGAAAATGGAAATTGACTGATATGAAACTTTATAGAATATCACGTGTAATTCTATCAGGTCTAGCTGTCGCATATATATACCTATATGTCCGCCCCTCTGTATGGCTCCGATGCGACTTTGTGATGTGACTTGTTGCAATCACATGTCACATGGGCCCCGAGTTGTGGCAAGTGCTTGTCTTGAAATCTACTGACACGATATGGCGATGCAATGTGGGCTATCGATCTGTGCGCTTGATCAAAGGTCCCCATTAACTCTGCTGATCGCTATCGCAATACATATATGACATGTGTCGATACCCTCGGTCTGCCACCACCGATTGCGATTTGCCGATCAGATTTGGACCGTTGACCTGTTAGATCTGATGGACGCTGTGCAAAGTTGCTATAAGCCTACTATTTTCTTATGTTTTTCGCCGCCAATAGTGTTTTTCACTATTTTATGAAGGTTTTCCCATGTGATAATTTTGATCTTTTGAATGATTTTGAAGACTTAGAGAGTATTCTAGGATCCATTTGGATCAATAGAGGATCCCAATGCTTTATTGTTTGAGTTTGATGTCCTTTGTAGAGGGTATGACTACACCACTAACCCCCAAAAGCTAAAAATGTTCCCTTCCACTCTGAAAGCAGCAGCTTTAAGATGGTTTATGGGTCTAGGTGGGCGAACTATTAATTCTTGGGACGAGTTGAAAACCTCCTTCCTCAAAAGATACCAAGACTTCTGTAAGACTAGAGAACTAAAATATGAAATTTTTAAGATGACCGCAAAAGATAATGAAACACTAGAAGAATATGTAGAATGATTTAATTATAATTTGCAGAGGTCTCCACACACTTGCTTACCTAAAGAAGTCCTAAGAGCTATCTTAATTAAAGGAATGAAAGAGGAATGGGTAGAAACTCTAAACTTAATGGGAAAAGGAGATATTTCTCAGGAATATTATGATGAAATAATTGGCTTGTGTATCAGGTGTTCACGAGGAAGCACGCATACAGAAGCAGAAAATCGAGATCCCATGAGCAGGAGAAGCAACTACATTGTGGAGGCATAAAACGGATGGAAATCAGTAATCTCCTAGAAGATTTTAATATGGACATCCTGGCCACTCTCACAACGCAGCTGGACATCTTACAGGCTAAACAAAAACAAGCCTTAGCAGAACAAAACTTGACCATCTTCTATCGACATTGTTGAAAGAAGCACAACCAATGGGAATTCCCATTAGACATGGTGCAGACACACGCTATCTATGCTAAAGAGCACACCACTGAACAATGTCCATCATTGTCGGGGCTGAAAGCAATATTCAAGGAAGTAGAAGAAGAAACAGAGTCGATATATCAGATGAACCAACATCGACAGTGGTAGGCTAAACCTATAGGTGTGACACAAGACACATCCCATTTCTTTCCTTCTTCGCAGTTTAATCAACAACAGAACCTTGGGATAGCATGGTAGGCCCAATCACCCTACCCAAGTTGGCAAACCCAACCATTCCCTATGACATCCTGGCCAACGCAATCTTTTCCACTTAATGGTTGGCCAAATTCTCCTTTTACTCCTGTTTGGCAGGGCAATCCCTATCAATCCCACTGGCCTACCTCTACCTCTCAAAATCTGAATTGGTCTACAAATTGGCAGTGACCTCTGGGGATATCTAACACACCTATGGGTGGAGGTCCTCAGCCTCAACTTGCACTATCAACACCTTATACATTATAGCAAAATCCCCAACCTCTTTCTCGGCCTCAATTTCCATCTCAACCGAATCCAAATCCTAATAACAGACTGGTCCAGTTGGTGCAGATTATTGAGAGCTCAGATTATGAGGTTGAGCAGAAACAATGTAATGAACTCAGATTGAGGTCAGGCCGTATTATCACCCTTGAGGAAAACATGCATTGACTTTAAATTGAAATTGAAACCCCACCTGTACATATACCACCACCTATAATTAATACCAAACTAAAACAAGGAGAAGAGACAGATCAACATGAAGATCCTGAAAAACTTACAGTCACTTCTTCCCCATTCCCCAAAATGTTAACGATACCCAAATCTATTGTTTATCCATATTTCGATCTTGTAGGGAAACTGAAAAATCTTTGTATTAAAATCCCTCTCCTCCAGCCCATTCAAGGCATACCCATCTATGCTAAAACAATTAAAGAGCTATGTGTAAAGAAGCCTGCGAGGAAAGCAAAAACCTCACCCACCATTCACATTGTACGGACCTTGTCTGATTTACTCTTGGGAGGGGAAACTCCAATAAAGTATGAAGATCTTGGAAACTCCATAGTGACAGTTCAAATATATGGCCGCTCTTTTCCCAATACTTTAGTTGATATGGGTGTAGGCATTAATATTTTACCAGCAGAAACCTATCAAGCACTTGGTATTACAGCCCTGGAACCAACCACCACTCTATTAGAACTTGTTGATCGTTCGGTGGTAAGGCCAGAAGGAACCTTACAGGATATCGGAGTTTCTGTCGATTCATGGGAATATCTAGTAGATTTTCTTGTCATAAATCCAAAGAGTATATTAGAAGGGCACCCTCTGATTCTGGGCTGACCTTGGCTTGCGATAGCTAATGCTTATATTGGCTACGAGAAGGAAACATGACTATTGTGAAGGGGGATGTTGTAAAAAATCTTGTGTTATATCCTCCTGCCAAGCCAAGTCTACCCATTGTAAAAATATGTAAACAACCACTAGCATACCTGGAGGAAAGCATCTGTTCACCACTCACAGTAGCAGAGGCACTAGAATTTAAAGATCAAACTGAAGACGATGTTATTAATAACTTTATGAATCAACCTGCTAATGTGAGCAATGCAAAGTGTCAAATACTAAAAGAAATCTTGGATAATTAAGCCATGGAGGATCCTCTAAAGGATACCGATGATAATCATATTCAGATGACTGTTGTTCATAACAGCAAACCAGTAGAGATCGAACTTGGAAAAATTCTAAATATTAATGATGGTCTGGATAGCGATCAACAACAAAAGCTCATATAGGTCCTACAGAAATATAAAGGGGCTTTTCCATGGGATTATCCTGATATGAAAGGAATAGACCCACAACTATGTACACACCAAATCTATACTAAGAAGTATGCTTGACCCATCCAGTAGCCTCAACGGAGATTGAATCCACATCTCAAGGATGTTGTGAAAGAAGAGTTGCAGAAGTTGTTGGATGTAAACTTTATTTATCCTATCTCAGACAGTAAATGGGTCTCTCCATTAGTGGTCATCCCTAAGAAAAATGGGAAGTGGTGTATCTGTATAGACTATAGGGAGATGAACAAGACAACACAGAAATATCATTTCCCCCTCCCATTCATCGATCAGGTCCTTGATACTTTGGCAAGGAAGTAGTTCTTTTCCTTTTTAGATGGTTTCAGTAGCTACAATCAGATTCAGATTACCCCTGAAGACCAGGACAAAACAACCTTCACCTATCCATGGGGTACATTCACGTACATAGTATTACCATTTGGCTTGTGCAATGCCCCAGATACATTCCAGAGAGCTATACTCATCATCTTTGTTGATTTAATAAATGAAGGACTTGAGGTGTATATGGAAGATTTTACTCCATATGGGGATGACTTCGACCAAGCATTGCAAACATTAGAAAAAGTATTAGATGATGCATTGCTACTAGGTTATGTTTAAGCAATGTCAATTGCCACATGATGATGAACAAGGTCATAATCTTGGGACACTATATCTCTCCAGCAGGAATACAAGTAGACCCAACAAAAATTCAGGTAATTCTTTTACTACCTACCCCCTACACTCAGACAAAGGTACATAGCTTCCTTGGATATGCAGGTTATTATCATAGTTTTATTAAAAACTTTTCACAAATTGTTGCGCCTTTATATGCTTTAACTAGAAATGTTGATTTCAGTTGGTTTGACAAATGTGACATGGCTTTTACAGGTTAAAAGAAACTAGTCTCAACAACACCAATATGGCGTGGACCAAACTAGGAGTTTCCTTTTCACATATCCACGGAAACATCAGATGTAGCTATAGGCGTTGTCCTTGACCAGGAGGAGGACAAGAAACCTTATGTTATAGAAAAAATATCACTTCTGCAGAACTTAATTTTATAGTGACAGAAAAATAATTTTTAGTTGTTATCATGCAATAAACAAATTTAGACATTATATAATTGGCTACCCAGTCTTTCTGCACACTAATCACTCTTCCATTCAGTATCTAGTTAATAAACCTATCATAAATGGTAGAGTAACACGATGGCTATTGCTTTTGCAAGAGTTCGATATTACTATCAAGGATAGTCCAGGGAAGGAAAACATGGTTGCTGACTTTATATCACGAATTTCGAAGGTGAATGATCCACTAGAGGTAGATGACCAATTTCTGGATGAACATCTATTTGTTGTGGCAGTTAAGACACCATGGTATGCAGATGTGAAAATTATCTGGCAGTCGAGAAGCTACCTAGGAATTTGACAACAAGAGAAAGGAAGTTGGTCGTTCAACATAGCGCTTGATTCTCTTGGACGGGAAGATATCTTTTTCATACAGGGGCCGACATGTGTATATGCAGATGCATTCACGAGGATAACATTCATGACATACTGAAAGCTTGCCATGATGAGCCATGCGGGAGACATTTTGCAGATCGAAGGACAAGGCATAAGGTATTACAGATGGGCTATTATTGGCCCTAAGGATGCTAAGAAATATGCCCAGGCTTGCAATAGCTATCAAAGGATGGGCAGGCCTGGCCAATCTGATGAAATCCCTCTGCAACCTGAGTTAGTAATAAAACCCTTCGAAAGGTGGGCTTTAGACTTCATTTTCCCATTCCATCCACCATCTAATCAGAAGGCCTACATACTGGTTGCCATGAATTATGTGACAAAATGGGTGGAAATAGTAGACTTACCAAGAGCCACAAAGGAAGTTGTGATTAAATTCCTTTTTGGACTGTTTGTGCGATATGGGTTATCGCGCTAAGTGATCACAGACGGGGGAGGGACATCCACATGACATAAGATTACAACCACTCTCATGAATCATCATATTATGCATAGGATCACTTCCCCATATCACCCACATGCGAACGTGCAGGTCGAAAGCACCAATAAGGTCATTGAAGCAATTCTGACCAAGACAGTCTCAACACATCGACGAGACTGGGCTACTATATTGCTAAAGGCCTTGTGGGCCTATTGCACGACTTGGAGGAATACTACTGGATACTCTCCATACCAGCTCATTTTCGGCAAAGAACCTATTTTTCTGATCGAAATCGAAATAAAGACTCTAAAGATGGCCCAGGAAGTAGGGCTGGATCTAACAGAAGTCCAGACCAAGCGACTCTAGCAAATTAATGAACTAAACGAGGCTCGATTGCTTGCTTTGCAACGGACTGCAATTATTCAACAACAAAGGGAAAAATGGCATGACATCCTTATCAAGAAGAAAACTTTTCAAAAAGGGGATTGGGCACTGTTTTACGGTTCCAGATTCCAAGATTTCCCGGGAAAGTTGCAAACAATATGGCTTGGTCCTTATGAGATTCAAGAAGTGCATAACAATGCTACTCTTACCTTTGTTACCATTGACAGATCTAGCCATTCTTTTAAGGTGAACGGACACCGAGTACGCCTCTATCACAAACCGCTCACCAAGGAGTCTTTCTGCAAGCAGGTACACGAGGACCCCTCCATGCAAATTTTAGCTGTGGGAAGTGATGACCCAACAACTTTTCTTTCAAAAAATTGAGATCTCGTTAGAAATTGTAAATAATGTATATACTCTTGTTGATTGGTTGCAATTAAGAGTAGACATTACCATTTAAATATGAGAATTATTTTTTGCTTGATAAGTGTTGTTCAAATGACTGAACGATTGTCGTTCAATCGATTGAACATCACATTTTTGTTTTTTGATTTTTCCATTCAAACAATTGAATGATGGTTGTTCAATCAATTGAACATCACATTTTTATTTCTTTGATTTTTCCATTTAAACGATTGAACGATTGACATTCAATCGATTGAATAACACGTTTTTGTTTTTTCATTTTTCCATTCAAACAACTGAACGATCACCATTCAATTGATTGAACAACACATTTTGGTTTCTTTGATTTAGTCGTTCAAACCATTGAAATATTGTCGTTCAATCGATTGAACAACACATTTTTGTTTCTTTGATTTTGTTTTTCAAACGAATGAATAATTTCTGTTCAATTGATTGAACATCACATTTTTTTCTTTGATTTTGTCGTTCAAACGATTAAATGATTGCCATTCAATTGATTGAACAACACATTTTTGTTTCTTTGATTTTGTCGTTCCAACGAATGAACGATGGCCATTCAATCGATTGAACAACACATTTTTTTTTCATTTTGTCATTCAAACGATTGAATGATTATTGTTCAATTGATTGAACAACACATTTTTGTTTCTTTGATTTTTCCATTCAAATGATTGAATGATTGACGTTTAATCGATTAAACAACACATTTTTGATTTTTGACTTTTTCATTCAAACGATTGAATGATTGACGTTCAATCGATTGAACAACACATTTTTGTTTTTGATTTTTCCATTCAAATGATTGAATGATTGTCATTCAATCCATTGAACAACACATTTTTTTTTTTTGATTTTTTGGTTCAAAACATTGAATGAATGTCGTTCAATCGATTGAACAACAAAATTTTGTTTCTTTGATTTTTCCGTTCAAATGAGTGAAACATTGTCATTCAATCGATTGAACATCACATTTTTTTTTTTTTTTTTTTTCTGTTCAAATGATTGAACGATTGCCATTCAATCGAATGAACAACACTTTTGTTTGCGATTTTTGTTGTTCAAATGATTAAACAATTATTGTTCAAATAATTGAATAACCCTTTTTGGATTTTTAATAGAATAAATTGTGAATTTTTCGCAACGATTATGATGCCAATGTTTCTTTCTTTCTCCTTTGTATTGTGAATAAACACCATTTGAATGGATTTGTGCTTGATGTAAGAAAAAAAACAGTAATAACAATTTCATTATGACTCGTGAAGTCGTTTTATGGTTATCTTTGTTCCAAAGCTGATACGGTATATCTTTATAATGACTGACAAAACATCTCTTCTCTGGACACATCATAAAATGATTCATTATTTTCAAACCATTCTGGCTTATGTTTTTACACTGTCAATTGGATAAATCTCATTAACATGATGATATGGGAAGAGTATAAACTTTCATTGGCATCTTTTTACTTCTTACACCATCCCTGACCCTTAAGGAGTAAATGGGCCTCCCTCTCTCTAATAAATGAAAAATACACTAGAAAAATGGACATAATGAGATGTGAAATAGAACCAAACATTGTCTTAAAAAGGATAGAGGGTCTCATCATGAGCCAACCTACCATGATCATCAGTGTCTAGCGATTGACATTCCAATTTGGCTACCAAACCTTGGTAATGACCTTCTTAATGCTTAAAACTGTTAGAAGGACAGGGGGTCTCATCACGAGCCAACCTAATCACTTTGTTATATCTTGGTGAATGGCACTATGGTCATCTGGTCACCATGCCAGCATAGTGGTCTCTTTATGATCAGAAAAAGAAGAACCATCTACATTCTAAAAGGAGGAATCTGGCTCATTTGTGGGGTTAAAAAGCAACCATGTGAAGGCTATGAACGCCTGCTGGAAGCAACGGATTTGTTTATGGTATTGAGGTATCATCTTATATTGCCAAATGTTATCTAAACTCTTATCACCTATCAATTTGTTTCTCCAGGGAATTTCCCATTTGAAAAACACTCTTACAAGCTGATCCACATGGTAAACTTATATCATATATTCATTATATTCCAACTTGTCCAATCATTTTATGACCATCATTAATATATACCGTTGATGATACCTTTGTCATTAATACCAATTCTGACGAAAATATTTTGACATAATGTTTTAAAATCTCTTTTTTAAGTTCTTTTAGGCCATTTCACATCCAATGATGTGTCTTGCTTTAATTGCTTTATTGATTAACACGCTCTTTTTAGAATTGGTTGTCGACATTTATGTCTTATTAATGCTTTCGCTTGCTTTTCACATGCTGAAAGGAAATGGACACCCTTTTCTAGTGAGAAGGGGGATGGCATGCGTATGCACGACATGTGTGACAGTTAAGAACAATTGTGTGATAATCATTTGAATTAACTTCCGGGGAATGACTGAATGTTGATTATGAATGAGTAATAATTAGAAAGTATTTCTGATTGGGGTAAGGACAGAAACCATTATGGTTGGCATGAAGACTCATGATCCTGCATTAAGTATGGTTGATGGGACCAATGCCTTAACTAAATATGATATTAAATCCCAAAATATTGTCATTTCTCTGTTAATTGTTGTAACGTTTTCTACTGTTGTTCTGAAGTGAGGAAGTGTAAAACAATTGCATAGAAGTGAACCAGTTATATGTATAGTAGCCATGCGAGGAAGAGATACCAGGAATGAACCACTAGTACTTATGGTATCAGATCAAGCTCGTGCAATTCTCGAGCGCGTAGGATGGCTTCAATATCTGAATAGGTTGTAGGATTTTCATGAGGAGCTGACATTGGAATTTTTGCAGAATTTGTAGAAAGGTAGCACCACAGTCAGAGGCAAAACTATAAAAATTTCTGAAGCAGTCATAGTTGAAGTCACTGTCCGACTGAAGGAACCAAATGGACAGAAAAACATGTCCTTCTGCACAATACGATTGAAGTATTCCAGGGAGAGAAACTGGTGCGCAGAGGAAAAGGGATCCATCTTTCGGCATTAAGGTAGCTGTGGCAAGAATTAACCGCCATCGTGCAAAGATACATTACTTGTGATGGTCGACACGGTGTGGTAAAGCCCCGCCAAATGAAACTTATAGCCATTTTAAAAGAGAAAATTTTAGTTAATTTGCCATTTTACTTGAATTCCTATTACATGATGTCGCCTATCGAGTAAGGACAACCAAGGACCCACACAAAGAAATCAGCCATCACCGATTGATTAAATTAATTATCATGAACGGATTGGCCCAACAACAGTTAACTTGGGATAATGTTATAAATCCTACTTTGGCTTCACCCCTAGAAAACACAGCAATAGAGAAAAAAGGGCCAAGAACCTGTTGAGGCGTCGAAAATCGTTGCATCAACATTGGGGGAAACCACCCGGTCCGGACCTTAGTGCAGCTCCTTTTCCATTTGGTGTAGTTGCTCCGACTGGGGATAATGGGACCAGTTTCCCAGAAATAGATGAATGGGATGAATGAATACTTTGTAGATAACAGTAACGATAGGTGGATGACTAAAACTATTGACAGAAATGTAAGTAAATAAAACTATCCCGGGAATCTATTTTAACTTCTAAAGCGTAGCTTTTGATGTTCTATATCTTAAAAATACAATTATATAGATGACTGCATTCTTAAAACACAGATATTAAATCATTCAAGATTGTTGTACCTAAATAGTTAGACACAACGATTAAAGCGGTGCTACTAGACTTTAGAGGTTCATACCATCAATGCATACATGATTAAAAGATAAGGCATATCATCTGAACATCCAATAATGGTATGGACAAGATTTCCTATTATTACGCATGCATACAGTTAATGATAGCAAGAATAATTACACGGTGAAATCATATACACAGAATGAATCCAAACAAAGGATAAAAATACCATTCGAATCGTAAGCCACTCCCGATATGAATCGCTATGTATGGCTTCTACTTCAACGCATAACAATCTTTGCATCAACGACAATAGTGCACAATTGATTCAAAGAAAAATTTCTCCATTAAAGTAAAAGCAAGTGGTCGAGTTTCATAAAAGAATAGAGGCTGAAGCACAATAGTGCAAACTTCAGTCTGTTAAGTCTTATACAAAATTTTATGACCCTTTTTAAATGCATGAAAGGGTCTATAAATACTATGCTAATCTAAAATATCTATAAAAACAGAAAAGCTAATTAAGCTGGTGTCAATAAATTCTTGTTGCTACTTTTGCTGGCAATCGGAGGAGCTGGATGATGAATCACTCTGTCGGCTGCTTCCCCTTGTACCTGAGTTGATTGATGGCGAGCATTGGCTCAACTTCAGGGGGTTTGTTGAGCCTGGAACTGAGCTGGGCAGCGTAGGTGGAATCTTGGATATCGGGGATCATGCATTGAACGGCATCGGTTAGGCATTTGAGAGCAGATCTTTGTTCATGCGGCTTGATTAGAAACCGCCAATATGCATCCATGTCTAAAGAGTTAACCGTGGTGATTGATCTTGCTCTGCCCTCTAGATCAGGGTAGCATGTTTGTTCCAATGTATTTGCAGTAGTAATTTTACCAGGTGTGCATTGGGAAACAATATTGGCCAAATATAGAGTATCATTTACTAGATCGGCCAAATTACCAGCGGTTAATGTACATCTTGATGCTGCCCTTTCTGCCTTTAATATTTGTGTCTGCCATTCTGTAAATAATATATTTTTATGGACCTCCAGTATCTGAGGCAAATTGGCTTCCTTACCTTACTTTGAATCTTGCCATTCAATATAGCCTGTAATATCTTCTTCGGCTTGATTGTATTGTTCTCTAGCCTTTTCTACCTGCTCGCTCACAGTCGTAGCTAATTCACAGAGTGGTTCCGCTTGAGAAAGGGATTGTGCCAAGAGTTTAATTTGGGATACAAGCGCTTTGTTGATTATCATTGCCTCTTTTTTGAATTCTTGTATCTGCGCATCTCCCTTGGTAGCTTCCAACTGTGCTGTAATTTGAACAATACGTTCATCTTTGGCCTTCAAAGATTGCTCATTTGTTGCTTTTAGCTGCTCCAATGCCTCTGTCAACTCACTTTGTCTCTGTATGGCTGCCTGAGTGATCCTCTGTTTCTCTTCCTGCCATTGCTGCATCAATTGGCTGTTGATTTTCTGCTGTTCCAATAGCTGCTCGCTTACGCGCACTGTTTCTTGTTGGTGTGCTGCTAATCGCTGTTCACCTTGTGTTACCCTTTGTCTGACATCTGCCAATTCCGTTTGAAGAGTTAAAATCTCCTGATCCTTTGTCTTTAAGAGAACTGCTACCTCTGATGCCTTGTCAATAGTGGCAGCTGAATAAGCTCCTGCATATTGTGACAACTTGGTCAGGTCATCAGAGGGATCGAGTTTCTCCCTCCAGACTACGTTGCCCGTAAGTGATTGTTCAGGGAAGAGGGGAGGTTGATCAATCCTCTGCCTCTTCCTTGATCGCTTTACTACCGCTTTATGTTTAGGGCTGTAGAAGACGTTTAGTGGAGGAATGTCTTCTACCAGGAGAGTGATTTGGTCACTAGGACCTTTTGGAATTATTTCTACGTTCATAACTTTGGGTGGGCCGGTGGTTGTGCTCAAAGCCTGGGATGAGCCTTCCTTCCGTATGCCGCTGCTTTTAGGAGTCTCGGTATTCTGTGAATCCTTAGTTCCACCGATTATGGTACTAAAATGCTGCCATTCCTTTTGCAGCTCGGGGTCTGTAACAGCACCCTTATTAGTATCGGTGGTGTTTTGCTTGGACTGGGACTTCTTTAGCAGTTGTTCTTGTTTCTCTTTCTCTTGCCGTTCATGTTCCTTGTGCTGGATCTCTGCCTGCTCCTTTCTCAATCTGTCTTCCTCTTCCTTTCTCAATCTATTTTCCTCTTCCTTTCTTAAGCGTTCTGCTTGTTCTCGTTTTAAGAGTTCTTCTTTTTCTTTCGCTAAACGCTCTGCCTGTTCTTTCCTCAGTTTTTCCTCTTGGTTTTTCTTATGTTGTTCCTCTTGCTCATTGGCTTTGGTTTTCAGTGTAGCAGGGGGTTCTTTCTGTTGTTGCTTGTCAGGCTCGCTTGAAGACGCCGTTTGGGTTGGCATTATCAAATCCAGGGGTAGAGTTTGCAACCTCTGTTCCCTGAGCTTATTGAACTCAGATAACCCTTCGTCATTATACCTTGTTTTAGCAAGCTCTTTAGCATGACCAACTGATTCTGCTGAGGCAAACATATCATCAAAAATATCCTCTTTATGCTCAAATGTTGATAATTTGGCATGTTCTAGAGCGGCATATGCATATTTTCTGGGGTCATATGCTCTGTTTGGGATTATAGGAAGGTTTAGAGATTGAATTTTCATGGCTTCTTTTTCTGCATGTTTTAAATCATGCAAAGTGAAAACTCCACATCTGAAAGGAAAAGTTGGCCAGCCCCTTTTTTGCTTTAACCTAAGAGTCTGTGTGGTACTCTTAGCTGAAAGTTGGTAGGCAATTTCCCGGGCTAACAATTTGTCAGGAACATATAAGGGAAGGACATGGGGATTGGCTTGACTGCCAAAGACTCTAACATACGTAAAATATTCTTCCCCAAACCAGCTACCTACTGACGGCAGGTCAAAAGAGGCTAAGTAAGAGATCCTTGGAATGGGCTTATTAAAAATGGCGTAATAGATAGGGATCATGAAACCGTTACAGATATGATACAGGTGAGCTTTATGAGACGACTTCCACATCTTACGATGGTAAATATGGATGGGGGAGGGGTCCTGTGCAGTCCACCTCCAACCGAGAATGGGGAATTCAGAATTAAAACAAAAGGTATCCAAAATATAAGCACTGTAATAAAATGGAGGGATTATCCTCTCACTGACTCTGGTCTGATTTCTATATTCTTTAATAGCAAGGGCAAGCTTATCCGAAAGGATAGTGGCCCAATCCATAATCCAACTGTTAACCGCCGCTTCCATGAGGGGAACCATTTCTATAGTAAAAATGGCGGAATCATGCAGACCCCATAATCTACACATCATTATAGCGGCGTAGCAATAAGGTGAACACAAGGAGTCGACTGAGTACTTACCGGAGGATTCATGCTTGTGCTTACTTGGATTCTGCCTCCACTCTTTGATAGGTTCAGACTCAATTTCATTCTCACTTGCGAATTGCTCCAGAAATGCGCTATTGTAGACTTTCTCTGGCATAGGTAAATGATACATTTGCCTCAAATCCTCTGGCTTGAAGGAACCAAAAATCCTTCCATCTTTTGAGACGAAAGTCCTGTCTGTGATAGGAATTTCTTCAATTGCCCATTTGATAACATCGGTGTATGGAAGCATTTGCTCTCTTGCCGCTATCCTATGTAGGAAGGAGTCGGCCAAGTCCTTGAGAGTGCATTCTGATTTTTTGGTAGAATCTGCGGTAGCTTCTTCTACCACCTGCTCAGGCTTCTCAGCTTCCAGCAAATCATAAGTTCCTTGCAAGTTGTTCTGGCAAGGCCCGCGCACGTTGTATCTGATATCAAACCTTTCTTACTGTTTACTATTAGTTGTGGCGTGGCTGGTGATTCAATAGCGCCTGCAACCTTCTTCTGCTTTTTACCCATTATGCCTGAATCACTTGGTAAATCTGTAATCTGCACAGAAAGGTGGTTTTGGCGTAATACTGAGATAATAATGAAACTCGCAACTGAGAGTAAAATAGAAAGAAGAACGTCGATATATTTTGTCTTTATTAAAACAGCGCGGATATGATCTATAGGCAGATCTGAAAGGATGGATTCATTAAGGGACCGTATAGGACTTGCCACCTTATAAATGCTCATTAGTGCAATGTTTGCCTAAAGATATTTTAAATCATGCAATGGGCGTACTGGCGGCCGAGCGGGAATGATTATGCCTTAATTATCATTAAATCGAGCTTTCCAATCATTCTAACGGCTTTTCGTTGAAAACTGTGCCTTATCTTATCGGATCGGGCAGGGCGCGAGGATAGTTTTAACAATGCTTTAAGTGCTGCCGATGGCCGATCACCGATAATCGGATCGGGGAAAGGCTTATGCGCATTAAGGATTTAACAAGAGAAACCACCGATCGCCGATTGTCGATATCGGGTCGGGGAAAAGTCTATGAGCAGTGCTTGATATGCGAAGGGAACCGCCGATCACCGATATCGCCGATAGCTTTATCGGGTCGGGACTTTATCGATAGGCACGATAATGGTGCACAAGAAAATGGCCGATCGCCGATATCGCCGATAGCTTTATCGGGTCGGGGCTTTTGCCGATGGGCGCGATAGTGTTGCACAAGGGAATGCCGATTGCCGATATCGCCGATGGCTTTATCGGGTCGGGGGGAAGCCTTTTGATTGCTTGGTGCATCTTTTATGTTATTGCGATATGCGATCTTGCGGTCACTTTATCGCAATAAACATATATTTGCTTTATTTCCAATGTTTAAAGGGATATTGACATCAATTTTATTTTGAGAGGGACCCATTTCATATTTTAATGGTTTTGTAAATAATAATAAGTATGAAATGGGGGGTTGTTTTGCAAGGCACAACAATTGGCGATTCACTGGGAGAACCAGTTATCTCTTGAACAATCAAAAGTACTTAAATTTTTTTGAAATAGAGTTTCAACCATAAGGAAAATTCTGATATAACTAGGCATCTATGTATTCTTGAACATTACAGAAATAATTTTGATATTTTCCTCTTTTCGAACATTCTTTTAGAATTGGTACATTTAAAGTTTCAAATAGGTCTTGCTTGGTTTATAAATAATAGAAATAGGGAGGCTTCTTCAAATCAGCTTTTATAATATACTCGCCTGTCATAGGTAGAGCCTCTGCTGCCAGCAAACGTTTATAGTCTCGACAGGGATACCTTTTAACCATTTGATTGTCCATTGTCCCATTCGATCAAGATTGTGATTATCAGAATGAATTTAAAACATATTTTCATATTTTGTTCATTTTCATTTTGTCTAAATTCTTGTATAAGATAAAAAGCCATTGTCCTGGTTTGGTGGCCAGCTGTTGACAATGTCACTCACTGGTAGTAGTCTTAATTGAACAAGCTAGCTCGTGATGAGACTCTTTGTCTTGAAATTTCAAGCCATTACCCTGTTTTGGTAGACAGTATTGGTAATGTCAGCTAAGCTATTTCCCTATGAACGTGGTAGCAGGCTATGATAAGACCTCTTATCTTTAATATCTTTATATTTTAGAATTACACTCTGAAAAATCATCACCTTTAATGAATGGGGTGGACAATCACTTCTTTGAGAGTTAATGGATGACAAGTTGGGAGTTGAAGATGTTGATATTGAATTGACTTCTATTCCTGATATCAATGACCATTTGGGACGAATTTGAAAACAGAAATAACCATATATTACTTTCATATTCTAAAGAGGAACTGATCAAAGTTAATCTGCGATTCCTAGATACAAATGACATCTAATTTCCCGAGCATTATTCCTTTTTGGTCAAAAATTCTATTGTTTGAAAGCAAGTACTGATGATAATTCTATAAGACGACCCGTTAAATATAGTAAAGGGCCAATAGGATATGCCTTTCAACTTTATTTACTAAAAACCTATAAACTAAGAAATCCTATGAAAGTAAAGGGAGAAGGGGTTACCTCCTCAATTGAAGAATTTTTTAAGGGGATTAGGCCATTTACGGGGAGAGACTCCCTCACACCTGTTAAGTCTTGCAATAGAAAGGTTGAATGGCCTATTTTCTCACAAATCTGAAATGGTCAAAGCCACAACTTTTGGAACTTGGTATGTTTACCTTTATCCTCATGGGCTTTATCCCATTTCAGAACTAGATCGCCGACTTGGAATTGTTTAGAGCCTGATGAGGCTGAATCAAAAGCTGCTTTTATGATTTGTTGATGCTTGGCATGGGTATCTTTGGCCTTGTCTCTTTCTTCTTCAAGTTTAAGGATTTGATCGCATTTGAGCTGAATCGAAGAGGAAGGAGTTTGTTCGATGAATTGTACAAGGGCTAAAGAGGGTAGGACAAGATTTGTAGGTAATATTGCTTCTTTCCCATATACAAGATTAAACGGAGAGGTTCCTATGGAAATCTTCTGAGTAATCCTATCAGCCCATAATGCAAAGACCAATGTTTTATGCCAATTCCTATGATTTTGTTCGATTGTACGTTTGATAATTTTGATTAGATTCTTGTTAGTGGATTCTGCCAAACCATTACCTTGAGGGTAGTAATTTGCAGAATAATTTAACTTGAATCCTCTCTTAACAGCAAAATCAATCATAGAGTTGCCTGAAATATAAGAAGCATTATCAAATACAAGAGCAGTTGGAACACCAAACCTGATGATAATGAATTGGTCAATGAATTCAATGATTGCTTCAGAATTTGTTGTTTTTAAAGGAACTGCCTCCACCCACTTAGTGAAGTAATCGGTAGTAGTGAGAATGTACTTATGATGCTTTGAAGAAGGTGGATTGATTTCCCCGATGATATCCAGTCCCCATTGATCAAATGGTTGTTCGATGTTAACTGGTTGTAGAGGGAAAGCTGATTTTCGTTGTCTTCCACTAGCAGTTTGACAATTGAGGCATTTCCTTACGTACTCATGGGTGTCTCTAAAAAGGGTTGGCCAATAGTATCCAGCATGAATAATATTGTGAGCTATTGTGTCAGCTCCAAAATGTCCTCCTGCTGGTCCATCATGTAACTCCTGCAACACCTTTTGGGCTTCAGATTTTTCTAGGCACCTTAGCAAGATAGAATCATAATTCTTTTTGAAAAGCACATTATCAACAAGTGAAAAATTCTTTGCTTTTAATATGATGGCCCTTTTGCTTTTGTAAGATAAATGAGGAGGAGCATAACCATTTTTTAAATAAAATATCAAATCTGCATATTGGGATTTTGAATCAGTGACACTTATCTGATTGATTTCTTCAGTTGAACCAGTGTCGCTTGATTCAGGAATGTTGGAAGCTCCTGCCAATATCCTGCAAAAACCTTGGCCTCTAACAATCTTTGCTGGCCTAATGTCTAAATCATATTCTTGCAGTGTTGTGACCCAATTAGCCCTTTTTTCACCCAATTCTCTTTGCATTAATAGTTGCCTAACAGCTGAAAAAGGAACTATTACTTTTGTATGGGTTTTTAGGAGGAAGGGTCTATAATGTTTAACTGCTTTGAATACAGCAAAGGCTTGTTTTTCCACATCAGAGTAGTTTAATTCAGCACCTTGAAGATTTGAGCTAAAAAATGAGATAGGTGCTTCCAAGTTGTGATCATTCAGTTAGGTAAGTACGGCTGCATATGAAGTATCGGATGCGATAGTGTACAATGTGAAAGGATTAGAGAAGTTTGGAGTAATCAAGGAGGGGGCATTGATGATGGATTGATTTATCTGATCAAAAGCTTCTTTTTCTATTAATCCCCACTTAAAGACTGCATTATTCTTAATCATTGATTGGAGGGGTAAAATAATATGAGAAAAATCAGGTACAAATCTTTTAACAAAATTTATCTGACCAAGGAATGACTGCATCGATTTCTTGTTGTGAGGGAAAGGGATCTCTGAAATCTCTTTGATCCGATCAGGATCAATATAGATGCCATCCCGAGATACAATAAAACCTAGGAGTTTCCCTTGATCAAGAGCAAAGAATGACTTTTTGGGGTTCAAAGAGATTCCATACCTTTTACACCTTTGAAAGATCTGATTTAAATCATGTAAATGATTGGATCTCTTTTTAGAAAACACAGTTATGTCATCTAGATAGATGACTACTGATCGATTAATTAATCCCCTAAAAGCAATGTCCATAGCTCTTTGGAAAGTTGCTCCTGCATTTATAAGTCCGAAGGGCATCTTTTGATATGCATATGTTCCCCATTTTGTTCTAAATGTTGTTTTGAGTTGGTCATCAGGATGAACTAAGACTTGGTTATATCCTGAAAAACCGTCCAGAAAAGACATTAATTCAGAACCTGCCACTGATTGGAGTATTTGCTCCATAGTAGGTAATGGGAAATTGTCCTTCAAGCTCGCTCTGTTCAGATTTCGGAAATCAATACAAATTCGAATGTCGCCGTTCTTTTTCCTGACAGGCACCATGTTAGAAACCCAATTGGAATGTCGGACTGGGAAGATAATCTTGGCTTTAAGGAGTTTGTTAAGCTCCGACTTAATCTGACTTTCCAAATTGGGGTGTATTTTTCTTAGCTTCTGTTGAATAGGTTTTTGATCTGGAAGCATTGGGATTGTATGCTGGATAATATACGTGTCATAAGTCTTCAAGTCATCATATTTCCAAGCAAAAACGTGTTTATTCTTCCTCAACAGTTTAACAAATGCTTCCTTCTCTTGTACAGAAAGTCCTAATCCTAAGTTTACATTCTGAGGAATTTGATCAGTACCCAAATTTATTAATTCAAACCTTAGGGTAAAACTTTGGATCTTTGTATTGGTTACAGGTTTAAACCTGTCTTTTATATCATAAAGATCCTCAAGTTTTACCACAGGCTTAGGAATTGCATTTTCTTGGGATGTATCTTTAATTTGGGAGTCATGTTCATCTTCTTCAATGATCTGGTTGTCATAAGACTTTTCAGAAGTCAAGAATTGTAAAATATCATTATCATGATTAAACACTCTCCAATTAGTGATATTGTCGGGAATTGAAGGTCTGAAAATTAACTCTACAGAAAATCTATCAGGGCTGTAGTCTTCTGAAGGTAGGAGCTTTGAGGCTACATTGGCCAGTAGGTCAGCAGCTGAATTATGGGATCTGGGGATAGAAGAAATGTTAAATGCTAAGAAATGTGAAGTAAGATCTTGCACAAGTGATTGGTAATGTTTTAGATGATTTGAAAGGCAATGAATTGCATTTCTAACCTGTTTAACAATGATTTCCGAATCACCAAAAACCTTTAAGTATTGCACTTTAAGGCCGATTGCTTTATATAAACCCTGGACTAGGGCTTCATATTCAGCTGTGTTATTAGTGCATTCGAATTCTAACCTGCAAGACAGCATTGTTCTTTCCCCATTTGGATTAACCAAAATGCAACCTGCTCCTGAGCCTTCATTAGACTTAGAGCCGTCAAAGTACAAATACCAAAATAAAGGGGTATTAACAGTGGTATTTACAACCTTCTCATAATCATTAAAACATCTAGACTTGTCTGTTTGTGAAAAATTTTCAATCTGAGATGTGAAATGATTAACAGAGAAAGGGGAGGGTTGGGCAACAAAGTTGCCAAAGAACGACTCGGATGAATAATTGCCCAAAATATTATTATTGAAAGCTACAGGGTGATTTTCCTGTTCAAAATCGGTAACTGTATGGGTCATATGTTTTTCTCGGTCAATATTTATTTGGTTTGGCTTGCCTTTATAAGGGAGCCACATGTGTGACCAATCAGTAGAGATGTACCCATGCAATTTTTCAGACCAGTCTCTGCTTAAAATCAAACCATAAAATTCAGGTATATCAGCTATAAGGATATCAATTCTTTGTACTATTCTTGGATCAGCTGACAATCTGATGGTTACATAATTAATTTCACCAACAACCTGTACCTTAGTTCTGTCTAATTGAACAATATGGATAGCGGACTTCTGAGGTTCAATGTTCAGTTTGGAACAAACCGAAGCTGGCATTATGTTAGAAGATGTCCCCGAGTTAATTAAACAGTTGTGCAAGTTTCTATTATAGATTTCATAGGTAAGGAGAAATGGTGGAGTGTGAGAGCTTGACCTGTCACCAATTAGGATGGAATCTGTAGCTTTAACCATATCTGGAGGAGACTGACCTGAGTCATTAGCAGCCTTTGAGCTAGGAAGGGAAGTAGAAGGAACAACATTCAACTCTTTAAGGAGTAATTTTTGCTGATGTTTTAGCTTGCTAAGCTCAAACATGGTTATGTTGGCTTTGGTCTTTTTCATGTCATCAACGATATTGTACTCCATGGAATCGGATACCACCAACGTCTTAGAAATTGAAGAGGGAGTTCAGGGCTGATTTTGAGGGACTGCTACAGGTGATTTCTTTGGAAGTGTTTTCTCCTTTGTTGTAGCAGCACCTGCACTTCTTTTCTTTGAAGTTACCTGAGGAGGTTCAGGAGCACCTTTACTCCTAGTGGTGACTGGAAAGGCTTCTTCTTCATTATCTGTATCAGGATCGGGGAGTATGAAGTCCCACATTCCATGACACTCAGCCACTTCTTCTTCATCATCGGATGGTGGGGTTGCCTCTTCTTCTTCTTCTTCCTGGTCAGAGTCGGCATTTGATATGACATTAGGTGGTTTTGCTTCTGTCTTCTTGTAAGTCCTAAAAGGTCTTTTGCTTGATGTTTCGGCCACCTGCTTTTTAATGTCAATCATTTCATTGGACAGTGTTTTCAGGACCTTTTGTAGTCCCTCCATATCATATGGGTCTTTAGGGCTTTTCTTTTT